>VMBQ01000960.1:104450-123637 GCA_007657795.1 Dreissena rostriformis | reverse complement strand
ATGGTAAATGCATTCTGTTCACCCTTTAATAGCATTTCATTACTGTATTTGTTTTGTTTATATGTGTGCGTACATTTAATGTTACATTTACAATTTTAAACGTTTCGTTTGTTTTGGTTGATTATGTGAAAGTTTGTTTTAAATAATTGAAGTTTTGTACAATGATAAGTTTATCTTAGTTCTTAGTTTACCAGCACTCACTTGTCTCACAGTCGGTCCCCTCGTATCCCGCCACGCACGTGCACGTGTACGCGTCCAGCAGGTTGTTGCACGTGGCGCCGTTCTTGCACGGGCTGGAGGCGCACTCGTTCAGATCTGAACAAAATACAATAAAATCCTTTCAACGCATTGATTTATGAAAATAACGGTGCCTCAAACTAACCTTTCTACAGGGAATAACATTTGCCGATTTTGGAAAGCGAAGTGAATGAAATGGTGTGCGGACAGAAAACAACAACACGTTGCTTTGTAGTGATATTTTGTGAATAAACGATTTTTTTGGGACCTCATTTTGTCCAAAGGTGCAACATTCCTATGTAATTTTATAATGAAACATTTAAAACGCACATACAGAAATCTACTTAGCAAGGAATGGTGACGTTTGTGGAGGCATTTATGAGGATCATACATAATGTATCTGTATAAATACCACCGGATGCACCAACTGGTATTGTGACCACCAGCCTAACCCACATGCGCCGAGTGTGAAACGATACGGGCCGCTTATAGAAGCGAAATGAATAAACGCCCCTCTCGCCGGAGGGCCGTGTGGTTTCATCGCTTAGGGGGCATTTTACACGCGTTTGTTCTTACCCAGTTCGCAGTGGACGCCCTGCCAACCGGAAGCGCAGTTGCACGTGTATCCGGCCACTCGGTCTTTGCACGTGGCGCCGTTCTGACACGGGGAGCTGGCGCATTCGTCAACATCTGTAAAGAAACCAAAAGGTTAAAATTTAAACCACTTGACCACACTCCGTGACGGATTGTGAACGTTGTTTTTATCGTGGTGTGTTCATTATTAAATTTCGCTAAGGCATGCGACTTGTTATCACATCACCTAATTGAACTATTAGTGATGAAGCGCATATAATATGGTTCCAGAAAATACGAATGCATCAGACAATATCAAGCCAAACTTGCAAACAATTGTATCAGAATTTGTCCTATGAGAATTTCAAGCCCCTATGTATAATAGCGACTTAGCAGGTAAGCCATTTGAGTACTATTGTGACAATATTGACGTCCATAAGTACTATACTTTTCACGAGTTCGATTTTATGCTATTGTGTTAATGCTTTTACTTTTTGCATACGATATGGCAATTTTTTTCGAAATCGCCAGAGGAATTACAAACCAATATTAATCTTTTGCACTCATATTGTACAACATGGGGACTTACTGTTAACACAGACGAAACAAAAATTATGGTTTTCAGAAAGAGGGGCCGACTGTTATAAAATAAAAAAATGGAGCTTCGATGGCAAAGAATTAATGGTTGTAGACGATTTTAATTATCTTGGTTCTGTTTTCAACTACACTGGGAATTTTAAGCTGAACCAAGAATATTTAGCAGGTAAAGCTAATAAGGCATTGAATATATTACTGCAACATTGTAAAAAGTACGAACTGAAGCCAAAGATATTGTGTCAACTCTTTTATTCATTTGCTGGTTCAATACTTATCTATTCAGCAGAGGTATGGGGATTTAAACAATCAAAAGAACTAGAGAGAATTCACCTTAAATTTTGCAAACGTATTTTAAAACTTAAATCTAATACATCTAATGCGGGCGTATATGGGGAACTAGGTCGGTACCCTTTGTTCATTTCAAGGTATCTGAAAATTATTAAATACTGAAGTAAAATTATACATACAGATAATATTATTATTAAAAAGGTTTATGAGCCAAGGACGATTGTAACAATGGTTTTACAAATTGGGTATCTAATGTAAAGTAATTGCTGAATAATTATGGTTTCTCTTATGTATTTGAAGATGCTGACAATGTCGATTTTAAATCTTTTATCAGTATTTTCAAGCAACGTGTCATAGACAATTTTATTCAGGAATGGTCTCAGAACATGCAGACAAACCATGTTCTTACTAATTATGTCCTTTTCAAAAACAATTTCAATTACGAATCGTTCCTAGATTTACTACCTAGCAGTCTTAGAATGTTTTTTTGTAGACTAAGACTATCGGTTCACCCACTAAGAATACAAACGGGTAGATATGGAAGAAATAGAATTGATAGGGATCAGCGTTATTGTTTATTTGTAATTCACAAGATATTGAAGATGAATATCATTTCATGCTTGTATGTCCATTTTTAGAGGAGATTCGCAAAAAATATGTACCAAAGTACTATTACCAACGCCCATCGATGTTTAAATTTTTGGACATGTTGGGCATTGATAACAAGACCAAATTAATTAAAATTTCTTTATTTATTAAATAAGCATTAAATAAAAGAAACACATTGTTAAATGTAAGTTCATCCTCTTATGTCTTATAAATAAAGAAACGTACTTAAAAATTCTGAACAAACACAATATATTTGAATAAAATGTTCAAATGTTATATTTTTTATAGGAAAGACCAGGTATACTTTATGTACTTTATTAAATATCTTATGTACTGAAATTATATATTAAAGGAAGTAATGTACTTTATTGTATACCGTATGTACTAAAATTATGTATTATATGATTAACGTGACATGAATCTTAATCATGATTTATTTGTTTTGTTATACTGACGATGTACATTGTGCAAGTCATAATAAAACATATGTTCTGTTCTGTTCTGTAAAAATACAAAAGATTGTTAAGAGTTTATTTGCAGTACGTTGCCAAAACGTTTCATAAGACCGATTAAATGACTGTGCCAAAAAGAGAATATGTCTCATTTTTATGAATGTGTTTGCCCATTTCCTCATTAACTTAAACTGCAAACGGTATCATATAACAATCATTATTATACAGTTTAGTAATAGTAACCTGTGTATGAATTCTTTTCTCGGATGTTGGGACTAATTACGTATAATTGAGGATTAAGCACGAAACTGTATAATCTGATATACACATTTTAAAGGGACTTGTTCACAGTTTGGATAAATGACAAAGAATGCATTGGATTGAAAAAAGTATATAAAATCATTACATTTATTCAAGCAAAATAGCGGTCTTAACTTATTTTTTCTCTCACAATTTTCATTAATTGATGGAAAGTCCTCAATCGAAATCGATAAAAGTATAACGCTCCTAAAAGTACCCGGTTCGAATAATGGGGCAGGCAAACATTAGTATTCAATATTTTATGCTACTATTGAGTTTAAAGGTCCGAAAAGAATAGTATGTTAAGTAAATACATGTAATGGCATTTTTAAATACAAAAACCTCTGAACAATCCCTTTAGACAGATACCATGGTTTTACACTGATGAATCGCCACGTAAAGTTGAAACTTGGCAATCGACTCTATCTTAAGAAAACAAGTAGATATACTGCAGCCATATGTATTTCGAGTGCATATAAGTTTAAAGAATACTTTATGGGTTACGAATTAAGCTGATTATGTGTATTTCGCTCGTTTACTTAACCTTACAATTGAACACATTTTGAATGCTTAAGTCTTAAGGACTTATAATTCAAATTATTATTATAAAGTTTAAATGATTAAAGCGGCTTATTATCAAACGCGCATTAATGCTTTATAATAACTGTAATAATACGGTCAGTAGTACAACAGGTGTACGGTATGCCAACTTTGTAACAATTGTAAAAGTATTATCTGGTATTAAAATATTAAAAGCGCGTTATAATTACAGCTTATTCGGTTAAACTTTCATTTTTACTTTGGATTTTGGCACACATCATGCTACCGATTATGTATTATTGGCACATATTATATTACGACGTCGATAATTTTCAATCACACACTGATTAGTGTAAGTAACACATAACTAGAGAATACAAGTCGCCGGGCTGAAAGCTGTCCGTTTTTGCACATCTCATCAGACCGAGAGCTGTAGAATCTTGATTTTACGAACATTTACGATCATTTATTTTACATCAGTTCAATACCCCTTCTTACAAACGTTCTTCCTTGAAGTTTTCATTAACATATATTTATATTTTTGTCTTGTTCCGTATTACCACACGCTTAAGAAATCAAACGATATACGCATTTAACCCTTTGAGCGCTGGAACCGGATTTTGAAGGCCTTTGCAAACAGTTTGGATCCAGATGAGACGCCACAGAACGTGGCGTCTCATCAGGATCCAAACTGTTGCTATTCTGATAGTATTCTTTGAATTTTTTTTGAAGAAAATGCTAATTTTAGAAATTTAGCAGACAACATTTTAGCAGACGACAAATTTCCCAGCATGCAAAGGGTTAATTCATAGATATTTACGTCACTGCGTCATCCTCTACGTCAGATCTCTATGAGGATTCGTAGTTCGTGTTTTAACTTATTAACGTTAACATTATATTAACGTCAACAACTAGAAAATGTGTTTTATAGTTGTATACATGTACGTGCAATTGAATGGATGTACTTGTGTTGTCATGCAATTTCTACTTCCACATCCGAATATGTATACAAGCATTTATCTTTTAGATGAATACGTTTTGTTTTCATCAAATCCGGTGGATAAGAATTTCAAAATCAATTAAAATTATATAAAGACTGAGTGTATGAACTATGGTACGTCCGTTTAAGTGCAACTTTCGTAATATAACTTTGTTTGCAATATTTATCATTTATTTGCTAGCAATACATTTTTTTTTAAGTAAACTAATATAATAAATAAGAAAGGAAAATTTATTTACCGATTTCACAGTCCTTTCCTGCCCATCCGGTCACGCATGCGCATTTGTAGGAATTTATTCCGTCCGTGCATTTGCCGTCATTTTTGCAAGGACCGGGCGCACATTCATCAATATCTGCACAAAAGACGAAAAAAACATATTATGTGTTGCTATTTTTATCGTTTTTGCTGCTTTAGCTGCTGCTATCGCATGTGCTGTAGATGATGATGCTGTGTTGCTTAAATCATTGTTGTTCAAGATTTAGTTCTTAATATTTTTAATGAAAGATTGTGTTTTATGTTCAAAGAAATATAAAAGAAAAAAAAACAGAGATTTAAAATTAAATAATTTTACAAAACTAATGTATGTATTAAGTAGCAACGTTCAGTACTTATTGACATGTGTGTTTTTCTTATTAAAGAACTTAGAACAACATTAAAACATATAACTTGCAGATAATTATTCATTTTTTTTAAATAAAGTATAATTGAATCATAAGTTTGAACAACGAGTAGATTCAATCGCACGGACTTACTGATCTCACAGTTGGTTCCCGCGTATCCCGCCACGCACGTGCACGTGTACGCGTCCAGTAGGTTGTTGCACGTGGCGCCGTTCTGGCACGGGGTGGAGGCGCACTCGTTCACATCTGAATAAAATACAACAAAAATCCTTTTAGCGTTTTATTTATGAAAAATAAATCAAACAATCATATCAGCGCTTTGATAACGTCTTATAATTGGAAAGAATCGATTGTTGCGATATTTCGAGAAATATCCCACCCGCGGACCATTGTGTACACACCGGTCATACTGACCTGTGTACTAACGCGAAAGGAATTGTGGGTAGCACTTCTTTTACGAGTGAAAAGTGAAAAGGAAAGTAGGTCAGGTAATCGTGCTTCTGAAAATCGCTATCAGTCCTAATAGAGATTCAAAAACACATTTAAACATAATTAAATGACATTTCTTTAAACAATATTCCGTTTTAAACGCACAATAAAAAACGAATTTTCTTTCATTATTAACATTTTCATTCCTACGCAGAACTACTTTGACGGAAGCAAAATTCCCCAAACCAGGGGAATGTGATGCGTCTTAGTATAGAGGTGACAATTACGTAGTGACGTCACTATCTATGTATAGAATGACTCGCGGACTAAATTCTGTTTTAAATACTATTGTGTTTAAAAGGCTTTCAGCGCGATGATTGTGGGAAAATTCTCTTCAAATGTCAAATAATGTTATATATTACATACAATGTTTACAAATATACTCAATCGGCTAAGCTCTTTGATTATGATTAAAACTTATAAAGTGTGCACCAAGGTCAGAAAGGTCTCCATGCATTTAGGGGGATACTAGCAGCGAGGTCTGAACGGTCAATAACACAAATTTGAACGGGAATAGTACGTACCAAGGTGACATTGGTCTCCTTGCCAACCGCTTTTACAGATGCACGTGTACTTTGCAACTCCGTCCACGCACTTAGCGCCATTTTTACAAGGTGTCGGGGAGCAATCGTCGATATCTAACAAAAAGAAAACAGTATGGTCAACAGTGGTAAAACAGTATGGTCAAAAGTGGTAAACCAGTATGGTAAACAGTGGTAAAACAGTATGGTCTACGGTGGTAGAACAGTATGGCCAACAGTGGTAGAACAGTATGGCCAACAGTGGTAGAAAAGTATGGTCAACAGTGGTAACACAGTGTGGTCAACAGTGGTATAACAGTATGGTCAACAGTGGTAAAACAGTATGGTCAACAGTGGTAGAACAGTATGGCCAACAGTGGTGAAACAGTGTGGTCACTAGTGGTGAAAAAATTATTGTCAACAGTTGTGAAACAGTATGGTCAACAGTGGTAAAACAGTATGGTCAACAGTGGCAGAACAGTATGGCCAACAGTGGTGAAACAGTGTGGTCACTAGTGGTGAAAAATTATTGTCAACAGTGGTAAAACAGTATGGTCAACAGTGGAACAATATTTTGTTCAACAGTGGTAGAACAGTATGGTCAACGGTGGTAAAAAAGTATGGTCAACAGTGGCAAAACAATATGGTCAACGGTGGTAAAACAGTATGGTCAACGGTGGTAAAACAGTATGGTCAACAGTGGCAAAACAGTATGGTCAACGGTGGTAAAACAGTATGGTCAAAAGTGGTAAAACAGTATGGTCAACAGTTGTAAGTTAGTACGGTCAACAATGGCTAAACAGTATGGTCAAAAGTGTTAAAACAGTATGTCAACGGTGTTAAAGCAGTATGGTCAACAATGGCAAAACAGTGCGGTCAACGTGGTTAAACAGTATGGTCAACATTGGCAAAACAGTATGGTCAACGGTGGTAAAACAGTATGGTCAAAAGTGGTAAAACACTATGGTCAACAGTGGTTAGTTAGTACGGTCAACAATGGCTAAACAGTATGGTCAAAAGTGTTAAAACAGTATGACAACGGTGGTAAAACAGTATGGTCAACAGTGGCAAAACAGTATGTCAACGGTAGTAAAACATCATCAACCAAATAGCAGAAATAGAGAAGAACGACGACATAAAATGGCTTGCATGTATAATTGTTGATTGTTGCAGAGTTTTCTTTAAACTGCATTACATTAAAGTATAATAATTTGGAATAAATTCGACAATACCAAACATAACAGAAAGTAAACTGCGAAAAGTCTTGCAATGACAATCGTGTGGTGCGACAAGAAACTTACACCAAATTACAAATACATTACTTTCAAACTTAAAATAATAATTGTAGTATTAAGGATATATTTTTATTTTGAAATCGTGATGTTTTTTTGCGCCATTTTCCCCACTTTTATATGTGTTAAAATGTTTTATCATGAAAGGCGAAAGCAATATGGCAGATGACCTACTTATTTCACAGTTCTTTCCGGCGAACCCTAGCACGCATGCGCACTGGAAGTCGTTAATGCCGTCAGTACATGTACCGCCATTTTGACACGGTTTAGGCGCGCATTCGTTGGTGTCTGCAGACGACACAATTAATAACTAATTATATAATTGTATGAAAAGATAGCCACGAACAAATATTTTATCTTTATGTTATATACTTATCTTTTTATAGATAATTGTTATCGTCTTAAAATAACATAAGGTTTAAACGGATACTGAGTGGGTGTAATGATATAATAACAACACAATAACCATAGAACAGATACTTGTAAATTTTCTGCGAATAAAGAAATGACATTTTTAGAAAATGCATAATTAAATAACTTACTATATGTGTAATCTATAATAAGTTATGCAGAATTAAATAAGCAGAAGCAATAAGTTAATATGCAGAATGCTTAACATGTTCAGGTGGTTTCATTCAACTTAAATGAGAACTTCGCGATTGAGAACAACTATTTAATATTGGAAATAAATCGCATTAGAGCATCGCTACAGCTTACTGATTTCGCAGCTCTTTCCCTCATATCCGGCCACGCATGCGCACTTGTAGTCGTTGATGGCGTCCGTACATTTGCCGCCATTTTTACACGGGTCCGGATCGCACTCATTGATGTCTAGCAAGAAAAATAAGAGTTTAGTAAACATTTGTTAACATAAGCAAATAGTAACATTTATGAAAAAATATGGAGTTCATCGTCAATCAGCTTAAAAACAAACAAACATTGTGATACTTTATCTACTTTATTTAGATTGAGCTGTCTATTGCACATTTAGAAATCAGATTTTACTCAATTCTTATAGATTTATTTAGCAGATACATACTGATTTCGCAGTGGACTCCGTTATATCCGTCCACGCATGCGCACTTGTACATGTTGACACCGTCAATGCAAGTGGCCCCGTTAGCACATGGGCTGGACGCGCATTCATTAACGTCTGAAGAAAAAGATAACATAGTAATAAAAACTATCCTAAAAACTTCACTTTTTTATCTATGTTCCTATACTGCCTTAAAACAATTATATATTTTTTTGTTATTGAACATAATACATATGTATTGGCAAAGATAAAAAAACAAGTATAATTAAAATTAGTTCAATTTTGAAAAAAAAGATAATTATCTTCAATGATTAATGTGTAAATAAATGCATTTTTTTTTGGATAAAAAGTACATATTTTATTTAAATATCCCTACATGTTTTTCTTATTGACACTATGATGTAAT
Organism: Dreissena rostriformis; assembly: GCA_007657795.1. Classification (NCBI taxonomy): domain Eukaryota; kingdom Metazoa; phylum Mollusca; class Bivalvia; order Myida; family Dreissenidae; genus Dreissena; species Dreissena rostriformis. The sequence continues at coordinate 114,676 of VMBQ01000960.1, read as the reverse complement.
TATTTAGTTTATGAATATTTCCATCGAATGTAAAGCATACACATACGCCAAGGAACTTACTGATTTCGCATTTCTTTCCATTATATCCGGCCACGCATGCGCATGTGTAGTCGTTGATTCCATCGGTACATTTCCCGCCATTTTGACAAGGGTTTGGATCACACTCATTGATATCTAGAATGCAGAGAATACGGTATTACGCGTAACTTCAGCAAAACTTAATAATACTGTTAATAATAATATAACAACATGCAATATTTTATTGTATCCAAATATTTATCAGGTTTTGAACGCTCATAAAACATGGAAGCGTGGTTGTTGTTTCCTTTATTTATAATGTTTTCTTTGAAAGCATATGCGCATATATAATTGACGGGTTTAAATCTATTTAGAAATTCAAAATCACATCATTTTATGAAGATATATTAAAACATAGGTTAAAGACGTACTGATTTCGCACTTCTTTCCATTATATCCGGCCACGCATGCGCACGTAAAGTCGTTTATTCCATCGGTACATTTTCCGCCATTTTGACAAGGGTTGGGATCACACTCGTTGATGTCTGGAATTTAAAGAACACTATTTCCTAGCACGTCTAGATAAATTAACTTTTATGGATCGTATTAAAAATCAAATAGTTCTCGTTCGATATTTCTGTCATTTATAATATTTATGTTCGGAAAAAAATACATCAATTGTTTCATTAGTGACTTTAAGTGTTCTTTTTTATCTGAAAAAGGTATATTATAAAGCGTTGTGGTGTTTCGGTGGGTTGTATGGAACTAGTTCATTGTGTACTACTTTCCATTCGGCTGGTCACACAATCAGCTCGTTCGAACCAACCAATCGGAACACCACAGTCATGTAATATATTCTTTATGCGTATTAACAAATACATATTTTTGAACATTTAAGATATTATCACAATATTGCCTAATTATTTTACATAACAGCAATAAATCTGTAGTCCTTATCTTAAACACGATTATTGATAAACACGATTTTTTTTATATAATAAGCAACATTAATAAAAAAGAAAACATTGAAATTTAAAAAAAAGGCTTACTTGTTGCGCAGCCTTTCCCCGCATATCCGGCAATGCATGCGCACGTGTAATCGTTGATTCCATCTGTACATTTCCCGCCATTTTGACATGGGTTTAGGTGGCACTCGTTGATGTCTGATAAGATACCACATAATGAATGCTAGTAAACTGACCAGGAAATACGTACGTTTGAAACCGTTATGTGTGTTTGGGTACATATGCATGGCTCAGTATTTTGGATTGCTCAAACGGTTCTTTCGTTGCAATATGATTTTTGTCTGCAAGAGCATTTTATCGTTAAACAGAACAACACAAACAAAAAAACTACATATAATAAATACCGTCGATATAAACAAAAAATTGATATAAACATTATATTTATTATGAAATTCTTACTGATTTCGCAGCTCTTTCCATCATATCCGGCCACGCATGCGCAGTTATAGTCGTTGATTCCATCAGTACATTTCCCGCCATTTTTACAAGGATTGGGGTCGCATTCATTGATGTCTAGCAAGAAAAAAAGTAGTGTTGATTTATCAAACTTGCCATTTTTATTCTCAACATGTTCGTAAAGTATTCCAATTTAAAATGATTGTTTCAAAATGGCGTTAATCAGATTTGTAGAGTAGGTACTATCAGATATATAAAACTGTATAAGACGATGGGATTATTGTATTAAGAATTAAAATGATACTAGCTGATCGTTTTACAGACAAAACAATATTACTGTAATCCAAACAAAAATTACAATTTCATGATATAATGTATTATCTCATTTTTATCTTTAACTTATTCTAATTTTAATTGATCTTGATTAACATAGTTTTAATTAATTTCAATTCACACAATTTTAAATAGTTATTGTATTATTTGAGAAAGGCTTATTTTTATGTAAGGAATTGTGCACGTGTCTTTCTGATAACAATGTATTAAATGGATCTAACATTTAATTTATGAGATTACAGAAATATTAAATACATAAACAGAGGAAAAATAGAAAATGGAATCACTAAACAAAAAAACAAATACATGAATGAAAGAACACAGCGAGCAAATATATTTCTTTCGGATTTATTACCTTCGTGGGCTATTCTAGTACATTGATACAAAAAAAGAATAATTCTATAAATAACAATTCATCCCGGAGTTTTACCTTGTGCACTTTTACTATGAAACAAGAAAAAAGGCATAAGTCGGGTACAAGGGAACCAAAGATTCCTTTCAAAATTCCTCTCCATATTGAGAACGTCCGAAAATAGTCCGGAAATTCCGTGACTTAAGGTCAGCAGTCATGACCCGAATAGATATGAATAAGTTAATGAGTACACGTATCACGTGGACAATCACGTGGGATCACGTGGAATATGAATTTGGAAATGCCCGTTCGCAATTCTCAGAAATGTACTCCTTGGCCCCGCCCATATACCCTGAACTGATATTTAGGATGGCGCGCGCTGCAAAAACTACTGTGCGTACGCTCTTGAATATCACTGTTCTAAGTATATGGACATTACTTTTTGCAGGTAAGATTTGTATTACTATTAACTTATTTTCACACTTAGATTATTGTTTGCTGCAAACATTTTCATACTTAAACTAGTGTTCGCTACATTCATTCATTTTAACTAAGTTCGATATATGGTATTTAGGAATATTATTTAAGTGCACAATGTCCGGATTAGTATAGGAATTCTGTATTTATAATTGTCGCTATTTTATGAGTATTATACCAGTAAAAAATATTGTACAGTTTTCTCATGAATTAATAGCTTCTTTGTTTTACGATTTGATAGAACAATGTTAATGTTTGAAAAATATTTGAAAAATGTTAATTCTTGAAAAATAAGAATAGTATTTTGTATGATTTATTAATTTATAATGATTATTATTATCGTCGCATATATGTATAAATATATATATATAAAAAAAAAATATTTGTGCATGCAAATATTTATGTTGTTTTGATATAATATACAGTGCGTACGCTCTTGAATATCACTGTTCTAAGTAAATGGAAATTATTTTTTGCAGAGAATAAAATAGGCTGTTTTACATCGACTTAGTTATTTACGTCTTTCACGCACCAGAAAGTATTAGCGCTTAACGCTCATTGAACCAGAAAAATGATAGAAATAACATTCGTGATTTAAGGAATATGATATTAAGACAGACAATCGAAGGACGAACATATCTATTAATTATTAAGAATTGAATGATAAGTCATACAGCAATTCATAAAGATCCCGGATTACACAACATAAAATGGAAAATCCAATTACGCGCGAAAGTAAAGTAAAATTGGGTATGACATTACCGTTGTTAATATAAATGACGGATATTCATTTACATCATGAACTTTGGACAAAGAATGCCAGATTAATGAATCTTTGCATTTTAAAACATGTTTGTTATAAATCGCGTTCTTTAGTGATTTATTTGCGGATTTCTTGTATTTGTTAAGTAATCCTTGTAAAATAAGTCAATTGAACTGAAGTATTTAACTACGCAAGGCTCGAGTACGGGACGTCATTGCGGAATATTTTTTATTTGGTAGTCAAACAAAGATTATTTTCGATAATAATACCCTCACTTGAACATCTCACAATTAAAGAATGGGTTATAACTGGTATTTATATAAACTGCTCCCGTATCAATAGATCTATTGTATAAGAAAAGAAAAAGAAGTTACTAAAATCAATAATATCGATGGTAAACGGATAGTTTTCGATATCAGTTATTTATGAGCACACAAAAAAACTTTTTACTCTTACTTGTGTCACAAACGGTTCCTTTAAATCCCGCAGCGCATGCGCACGTGTAAGCATTGATGCCATCTGTGCATTGTCCGCCATTTTTACACGGATTCGGGGCACAATCGTTAATATCTAATATGAAATTAACAGAGAAAACATAATTATGCAAATACAAATGATTCTGGAACAAAACACTATTATAAAGAACTTCTTATTAATAAAAAAGTACATCGTCGAGACCTATTGTACATGTTCCGTTATCGCTTAATTATATATACTAGAAAAAAAAACATAAACTCCTAAAAGTCCGAGAAGCTTAAGCCTTTTGAAAAACATAAGTTCCGACGACGAAAATATATATTGTATATACATGTAGATAGGTTAAAGTTAAGGCTCAAAACTAAAAATATGGATTAAAGTGTATTTACATAAGTGGATTTGAATAACTAATACACATGATGAGCTTTGTCCAAGCAATTCAAGGCTTCATGTTTCTTTAAATTTTAAGCATGTTTCTAATAAATCGCGTTCCTTAGGGTTTACTTGACGGATTTCTTGTTTGTGTTTTTAAGCATTCCTTGCACAAAAGTTCAATTATTTTTACTTAAAGAGTCTGTGCGATAAATAAAGAATGTCCGTACCAGAGACAAATCACTGTCAAAAAAGTAGTTCATGGAGAGAAACAACCAGCAATTTAACGTCGAGCAACTTTAATATGATAGCGGCAAGTTTGAGTCAGCGTTTTAATGAAATAACATAATGTCGAGTCTGAACGACTGAAGCTAACTCACTTCCGCATACGGGTGTTGAGCCGGACCACGCGCCACTTCCGCTGCATGTGCGAGAGCGATCGCCACCCATGTGTTGATATCCAGAAAGACACGTATACGTGGCCGTGTGGCCGATGCTTGTGCCCTGGTACGTCATTTGCGCCCCCGCGACCGGCGCCGGGACTGCACACTCCACAGCTGCAGAACGAAAAAAATAGAATTATGAAAAAATATCAGCAGAGAAATTTAGCACATTCATCAAGTCTCATGCACATCTGTTAAAACAAAAATTTCGAAGAATCTGCTTGCGTGAACAAAACCAAGATATTAATCTGTTGAGACAGGAAGAAATAGCAGACTTGTTTACATTTTCCCCAACAAACGTGTATTGAATTTTTATAAAGATTTTGATACAACGCGTGCAATATAAATACCACAAAAAATATTTGTAACACTATAATCCCCACTCTCGACTTGCAGCTAAGGCGTCCTTGTGACCTTGAATTTTGATTTCTTGATTTTAAAATAAGTAGGGATTATCCTGCGTCAACAGTAACCGACATACTACTATAAATAAACATCAGAAGAAAATGTTCAACGTTATTACAGGAAACATGAAGGTGGTGATGTAGGCAAAAAACTGCGTACAGCAATAAAATGTTATGCTAGATACCAAGTCTCAAAGGATTACATTTAATGGTTGAACGCATTGTATTTATGCCAGGGCCATAATATATCCAAACAATTATGGGACTCAGTGTCCAATATTGAGATGCTTTATCGCAATTGGAAGTCTTCTTAATATAAGGGACGTTTTATGGGTATTAATAATACTATAAATTACTATTGTACATATTTAATTAAGTAGCTCATGTGTCTTTGACATCAACGTATATAGACATCTTCTTCTCCTCCTCATCATACCAGTTTGCATGGTTGTAGATAAAAGCAATCCATTGCTATCGTGCAGAAACGAATGACCCATAGACCGACATACTGACCAACCGATTTACCTACACACCGACCGACCGACCGACTAAGTAATATACCCCGCTCATATGAAGGGGGCATAAAGCTATACATGTTTTGTGTTACTTATGGTAACTTGTCATTCAATTATTCTGAATTAATTGGCACATTTAATTTTGACATTATAACCTTTATTAAAATGAGTCAGTACTCACAAAATTTCATCCCCACCGCTCCTCCAGTCGGAACGTTCGAGCCTCGACTGTAGCCACCGCAGCCGCCCTGATGGATCTCGTGGTAGTTGGCGAAAAACTCGTCAGGGAGGTACTCGGCGGAAGTGACGACGGAGGCGCCGTCATACCACTGGTACATAAGCTTGTTGTGTCCGCCAACGTAGTCCGTATACCATTGCCCAGACGGGTTGAAGAAGAAAGCGATGTAGCTGTTGGGGTTCGCATCGCAGTTAGAGAAGGTAAGCTCCTCCCCGTTGACTTTCCATCCTTGCACTGCATTCAGATAGGTAGACGATTTCGGAATGAAACCGACGAAAATATACGGCGCCATAGCGGTGTTATGAGGACCCTGGTAACTGCTGTATGCCGAATATTGCACCGACACTGGCGTAGAGGCGAAACTTTCTAACTGAGCCATTGTCGATGTGTACTGGACGCCGTCTGTGCGCTTATGACGTATGATCACGTGGGATTTGTCGTCATAGAGGGAGGACATGTCGACATTGACGTTGGTTGAGGTGGATAGGAACGTGTATCCGTAGCCGTTGTAGAACTGACAGTAGATGCGATATGACTGTCCGGCGCTGTTCTGGACGGTGTACGTGCCGCTTTTAAGAGCGCCGTTAGCTTGAACTTGAAGCGTCTTGCAGTTGTCTGCAAACAATATGAGACAAACATGGCGTTTTGATTTATAAACTGTTATGTTTTATGATAAAACTTTGGATGTTTTATATATTTCATAAATTTTTACAATGTAATAGATTTTGTTTTTTAACTCAGATTTAGCCTGGCCATAATAAATATTCCGTTGCAAACAGTGGATAATCATAACCAATTCTAAATTTAGAGTATACCTGGTTTACATGGTGTACTCAATATACAACAGACATACATTCTATTAGTACACATGTTCAAAAACATAGTAAAATATTTATAAATGCATGAAATATATAACTACCGTACATTATTGATAACGATTTTCAAGACACCAATATATAATTGAAGAAACCCACACGGCAAACATCTAACGTTTTCAATTTGACAACTAGATAAGCACATACCACTGAACTGAGTATAGAAAGCTGTGATTGTAGTATACCTTCTTTTTTTAATAAATAGAACCGTTGAAAAAAAATGATTATTAGCCGGAAATTAAACCAAAAAACAACAAAAATGTAATAAGTATAACATGAACAATGTTGATATTGACATGAACATCGTAAATTAAATTCACAGTGATCATTAGTTAAATGGAATATATAGAACGACTTTCTATAATTAACAAAATATAGGGAGGTATATGTTTTAATAAGTTGCCTTACTTGAGGAGGCGACGGTGATAAGCGCGGCAAATATGGCGAACACAAATGCAGTCGGTGGACACATTTTTGCCGCCACGTGTGAACCCTGCTTTTCTGCTTTCACAGATCTGCTGTCGATTTGTGGTGTGGGAGTTTCCGGTTCTTTCTGATTATTAATATAAATGAGTTGAGCATAAATATATATATTACTGAGCAAAAGTTCAATTTGATAAATGCAAAATGACAAAAAATACGAATTGTTATTTTTTTTAAATGTCAAACAACTATATCATTAAATGTATATGATAACATTGTGTTAAGTGCGCTTTAAAATATTTACCTGATGCGAAACCGAGTGCTCCTAGACAATTAAATAGAATTACTGCTGTCTAACTCACCGTATAGGGTCAGCAAGAGAGTCTAGAGGCCCACAGAGCTCAACTGGCTTAACGCGTGTGAGATAGAACAGGTCTCTATTTTCTCTTCTTCCACAACTACTACTACTACTTCTACTTCTACTGATATTTTTGCTGCTACTATTACCAGTTCCTGTATCTATATTTCGCTAGACAAAACAACACGCGGCCATTATTTATCAGAAAAGTAACAATACGGTCCTTTCAACAATAGATGTTTATAAGACATACATTTTGTTATATTGTTTATTCGACAAATATTACGTTTTAATAATTTACTGACAGCAGTAAACAAAGCATCATGTTCAGATGTGTTGTCATATAATGATATGAATGACATCTTGACAGTTGAAAAAAAAACAGCATCGTTTAAATAAAGTTATAAAAAAAAGTCTTTAAAATATTTGATAAATCTAAAACATGCGTTTCTCATTAATAAAATTAATAAATTATACTTTTTATTTTCATCATTTATGTCAGTAATGTTAAGCATTTATTTATAATTTCGTACCACTCAAGATGTTTAAAATGTGTTTAACCTAATTTTTCAGTGTAGAATGATCCTCAAATGTGGCGTGTTCTGAGAAAACTGGACAAAATGCTTGTGCGTAAATTGTCATCCCAGATTAGCCTGTGCAGTCCGCACAGGCTAATCAGGGACGACAATTTCCGCTTTTATGGAATTTTTTGTTTAAATGATGTCTCTAATTAGGGAAAATCCAGTTTAGGCGAAAAGTGTCGTCCCGGATTAGCCTGTGCGAACTGCACAGGCTAATCTGGGATGACACTTTACGCACAAGCATTTTTCCCAGTTTTGTCAGAACACGCCACAAATAAGCAGGCGAGCTAACTGTATTTTTTTATTCTTATCATAAATAGTAGTATAATCTTTTAAATGGTGGCATAATTTTTAAGGTAAATAACCAATTGAAAACATATACAACGTCTTAATATGTCTATGCCATTTAATGGAGATTAATTTTTTTAAAGATTTTAGGAGGCATTGGGCATTTCGGCTGCTGCTTACGCTTGTATTATTATTATAAGGTCTTTCCACAATTATACCTATCTTTTAAATATATTGGGTGCTTAATTAAAGTCAACACGTATTTATCTGCTGCGTAATACAGAGACACATTTTTTAAGACAAAGTCTGAGCATAAATATTGACTTGAAGTTTTCGTCCTTTAACCATTCTAATAAGCAAGTGCCATTGTGTATTTTTTTTAAATACCTTAATAAGATCGTTGGCATAAATCTTTGTAAAAATAAAGAAAGAATCGGTCAGCATGTTAATATGGATTGGTGAAGTTCGCTATCGGGTCACGTATTGACTGTGCATTATGCCATATCAATATAAAACAGGTCATTGGACTATTCGAACCTGAACAGTAATGTTCAAAACACATAAATTGTTATAGAAAATAAGTATAACAGGTAAGGAACATAGAAAGAAAAAAATTGACAAACTCGAGAAGTCCCCATAAACGTCAGTTCTGCTTTTCAAAAAAACACTTACAGCATTTTCGAAGCTTTTCATAATAGATGAAAAAAACGCCATTGACCAAAAAAAAAAAAAAACATGTACTTGCTCTAAGACTCAACACTTAGAACTTTTGTTCTTCTATTGGGAAGTAGCATTATTTATATATATAAAGAGACGCATACGGTTAAAACGATTGCGTTTAACGTTCAACTTATGAAGGTATATGTCAGATCTTTTCATAAATAAAATTGTTGTAGAAACCGTATCACTAAAATATTTATCTAAGCAAGGCAAAAGTGTTTTTTATATTAACGTGGTATTCTAATAATAATAATAATTGTAGATGAAAAAAATCATTAACCAAAAAACACATGTACGTGCCCAAGGACTCAAAACTTAGAACCTTTGTTCTTCCATTGGGAAGTAGCATTATTTATATATATAAAGAGACGCATACGGTTAAAACAATTGCGTTTAACGTTCAACTTATGAAGGTATATGTCAGATCTTTTCATATATAAAATTGTTGTAGAAACCGTATCACTAAAAATATTTATATAATCAAGGCAAAAATGTTTTGATATTAACGTGGTTTTCTAATAATAATATTAATTGAAGGTGAAAAAAAATCATTAACCAAAAAACACATGTACGTGCTCTAGGACTCAAAACTTAGAACTTTTGTTCTTCTATTGGGAAGTAGCATTATTTATATATAAAGAGACGCATACAGTTAAAACAAATGCGTTTAACGTTCAACTTATAAAGGTTCACTTACGTCAGATTATTTCATGTATACAATTGTTGTAGAAACCGTATTACTAAAAATATTTATCTAATCAAAGCAAAAATGTTATGATATTAACGTGGTATTTTTCCGCGATACCTTTCTCTTGATTTTTAATCAACATTCTATCGAACTCAAGTATATCCAAAATTGCTTAACTCGTTCAAAAACATATTAGCTTATAGCTTATTAAGCGTGTTTTTCTCATTTAAAGTATAAAACCATTGCAAATACAAAGTTTATTGAGGATTATTTAAAAAAAAAATGCAGTTAGCTCACTTGATCATTACACTATAAGTAGCAATAGTAGTAGTTGTCATAGTAGTGGTAATAGTAATACAGCCACTTGGGCTCTGCGGCCCGTGGGCTATCTTGTTGACTTTACACGGTGAGTATAATAATAATAATAATTATAATAATATAATAATAATAATAATAATAATAATAATAATAATAGTAGTA
>VMBQ01000960.1:74721-102871 GCA_007657795.1 Dreissena rostriformis | reverse complement strand
TAGTAAATAAAAAAAAAAAAAAAAAAAAAAAAAAAAAAATGCGTTTACACATGCGAGTCAAACAAAATGGCGTATCGAGGCAGACGAAAATTTTACAAAAAAACAACAACAAAAAACACACAAAAAACGTATGGATTCCTTTGTCATGGTCAATAAATCTAAATCTGATGGCGAAACAATTGCAAAGGGCATAGTTAATGACATTATAAACTCCATGTTTTGTTCCATGGACATCTGCGGTAGTATTTAACTTAAGATGAACTGGTTGATGGGGTTTGTTGCGTTTCCAAAACGAAAGTACTGGCCCATTTACTGACTCTAACTTGTTAAATATTAGATTTATTCAGTTAAGAACAGTTACTGTTGAAACAACACAGGGAAAGTGATTTAACTGTGCACACGGAATGTGCTAGTGTTTGTTCTAATGAGCAAATGACTATTTTCACAGAGAGATGAAACAACCTATACTTTAATTGAATACATAACTTTATGTGGGTTACTTTTTGAGAAGCTAAATTAATGTTTTATTGCAATTACCCAATTCAATTGTTTGTTTTGGTACAACTACCCAATTATTTTTTATATGAGCGGGTATCATACTTTTTGATACCCAATTACTTTTTCCATTACCCAATTCATTCTCATTTTGAAGGGTATTACCCAATTACCCCAAAAAGCTTATCTGTAGCTCTGATTATATGCATTAAAGACGTTGTACTTCTGTATAAGTCATATAAACTGTCTGTTCTGTTCTTTCAAATGAAAAATAATTAAATGTATTATCAATATACAATTAAAAGCCATTATCGCTATTTGACAATGTGCAAAGGCTCTCATTAATCCTCTGCATAATCAAGTTAATAATTGAAATACAGTTTAAACGTTATTTTAATATTTACTTTGTACACATTTTCTATCTTGTGTTTCAAAAGATATTTAAAAAACAAATGACTAATAATAATTATTTTTATTAATTGTTATTATTATATTTTTGTTGTCCATGAAGGATCTTCCAATTTTTTTATAATACATGTTAATATCATATATTTTAAAATAGCATCACTTTATTTTTAACATTTATTAAATATAATTATACTAATTAAAGATAACAATGTTGAAATTTACTTAATTAACTTCATTCCATCACTTTATTTCAATTATATTGATCATAATACAATAATTACTATTACATATACTCATTTTGATCACATTGAGTATAGCAAAGTTATTTAAATATATTTATTTTATATAAACATAACACTTAACGAGGGATAATCAAGCTCCCAAATAAAGGCGACCTCAGTTCCTTCTCCAACTACCGAGAGATACCGATGTTGTCCCAGGAAAGGTGTTCAAAATCATTCTGCTGAACCGAATAAAGGAAGCAGTAGACCGACAACTCCGTGACCAACAAGGCGGCTTCCGTGAGGAGAAATACTGCATTCATCGGATCAGAATCCGGTGCATAATTCTGGAAAAAATCTCTGATGTGGAACTCTTCCCACTACGACGAATTCATCGACTTTGAGAATGTCCCTCTTAAGACTACTGAGGCAATAATTAGTGCCAGAAATGATCACCGACATCATAAGGAAGTTTAACAAGGGATGACCTTCTCACAAGGCAGACAGCTCACCTACGCCTTCGATGCAAGAACCGGGGTGAGGCAAGGCTGCTTACTCTCATCTTTCTGTTCCTGCTGGTAATAGACTGGGTCATGAAGATCTTAACGGACAAGAAATGGACAGTTTGGAAGCAGTTGGACGACCTCGACTTTGCGACGATCTGTCTCTTCTCTCTCTCACACACCCAACAACAGATGCAGGAAACATAATGACCTAAATGCGGAAAACTGAACCTCACCATCAACATAGCGAAAATCAAGGGGTTCAGGACCAACGCATCTATTGACCCATCCATCACAGTCCAAGGCGAGGCGCTTGAAGGAATGGAAAGCTTCACCAATCTCGGCAGCATTCTAGACAACCATGGAGGAACGGATGCTGACGTCAGAACTCGCATCGATAAAGCACGGGCATTATTCTATTAGCAGAAGAACATCTGGGGATCCAGCGCGATATGCATCAACACCGTGATCAGGCTCCTAAATACCATTAAGAAGCCAAAACTATTGTATGTAGAAGAGCCCTAGAGAACAACGGTCTCCTTCATGAAGAAAATCGGTTCTGTGATCGTTTATTTTTGTGAACACCTACTCTTTGTATCTTTTACTTCTGAAGTTTGTTTGTACAATTGACATTTGTGTCGAAGTGTTCTCGAAAACCAAAGAAACACACACAACGCGTGATATACCGATCGCAAGCTTCATGCATGCCTTATTGCCTGCGGGAGGTCGTATGCAAGCCAGAGGACGATCAGCAAATTTATTGACACAAAATCTAACTGGTGCGGCAGTTTTCCTTCAAACAAACGCCTTCTGACGTTGACATTTTGGGTCACGTGACAGTTTTTGTTCATTCCCAGTGTTTAGTGGCTTCCCTTGATACACAGTAACAAACTCCACACAGTGATGTTCACGACTATATAGGTACAAAGTTTGACTACAAACTCATCAGATTGATCTCCCCTGCTCAGTAACAAACTGCTCACAGTGACCTCCCATGGTTTACACACTCCCGTTCTACACTGTTTTAAAACCCCTAACAGTGACCCCTCAAATTATTCTCTTTTAACTTAGTTGTTACAAAGTAAAGTGATATGTTTACCGTTGTGTGTCGTGCTTTATAGTTTAAGTTATTATATGACATTTGCGTTGTTATCAATATGCACATTATAGCATTCGTTTACGTGTTTAACCTGTTGTAGCTGTTGTATGCGCTTAAAGGTACCTTTTCACGTTTTGATAAATTGACAAAATTGAAAAACAATGTTTAAGGATTTGCAAATTTTCGTTGTAGTTATGTTTTTTTGCAAGGAAACAGTAATACTAAATATTAACCATGCTCTAAAATATCCATTATATGCATCTTTTGACGATTTAAAAACCTGAAAATTATAAAGCGTTGCATAAAAACGATTGTATAAAGATTGTATATTTGGAAAGTTCTGTTGTTATCGGTATACGTTGTGACATTACGAGGATTGCTTATATAAACTATAAAATACTCAATTCACAATGTTAGCACGGATGGCCGAGTGGTTAAAGCGCTAGACTTTTACTCCAAGGGTCAGTGGTTCGAGACCAGGTCATGATTACTTTTTTTCTTTCCTTAATTTTATTTTTGTTTTATAATGGAACTCTTTAGTTCCGATTTTTACATTTATTAATTTAAAGCAGGTAATGACACACTTCCAAACATGCCAAAATCTGTGAAAAGGTCCCTTTAAATAAATATTTTATAGATTTTTAAAAACGATGATCATTTTTTAATCCAAACCACGTGGATCCTGACACATTTCCCTGGGTCCGGATCTTCTTACCAAAACAGAAAATTAAGCACACAGTCCGTTATATTAAAACATAAGAACAATAAATTTAGCAAGTAACACGGTTATTAAATGTATGGACATTATTTCATCATGCCTATTTGTTTACAATAAAATGTTTATTGAAGGAATTGCAATTGATTAACATAAATATATTTATCAACACTTTGTAAGCCGTTAGCTTAATTGTCCGAACAAATGATGAACAACATGGTCCTGTTAAGTGATACAGATAAATGTGCAAGTATAATACACAGTATATGGGCTTTCTATGAGGACTTGGCCCTGATCCGTTATATAAATAAACGTGCAATTAGAGGCCAAACAAATGTTGAGAAACTTGGCCATGTTCAGTTAAAGAAATAAATGTGAATGTAGGACCCAATAAAAAGTTGAGAAAATTGACCCTGTTTTGGGATAAAAATAAATGTGCCATTACAGGTCGAACAATTTTTTAGGAACTTGACACTGTTCAATTATTTAAATAAATGTTCCGATAGAGGCCGAACAAATGTGGAGGAACCTGAATCTGGTCAGTGATAGAAATAAATGTTCCTCCAATAGAGACCGAACAAAATCTTGAGAAACTTTGCACTGTTCAGTGATGTAAATTAATGGGCCTTAAGAGGTCGAACAAATGTTTAGAAACTCGGCCCTGTTCAGTAATAGAAATAAATGTTGCGCCACTAGAGGCCTTACAAATATTTGGAAACTATTCCAGGTTCAGTTATATAAATAAACGTGCATTTAGAGGCCAAACAAACGTTGAGAAACTTTGCACTGTTCAGTGATGTATTTAAATGGGCCATTAGAGACCGAACAAATGTTCAGTAACTTTTCCCTGTTCAGCGATGTAAATAAATGGGCTATTAGAGGACGAACAAATGTTGAGAAATTTGGCCCTGTTTAGTATTGTAAATGAATATTCCTTTAGGGGCTGAACAAATGTTGAAAAACTAGGCCCTGCTCAATGATAAAAAAAATTATTAAAAATATATACATTCATTTCTATAACTGAACAGAGCTAAGTTTATCAACATTATTTTAGTCTCTAAAGGCACGTTTATATTTATAACTTAACATGGCCAAGTTTATCTTAACATTTGTTCGGCCTTTAATAGGATATCTAATTTTTTCACTAAACAGGGCAAATTTTCCCTGTTGATAGAAATAAATATCCTATGAAAGCCGAACAAAATATTGAGAAACTTGGCCGTGTTCTGTGTCGTAAAAAATGTGCCTTTAGAGGCCTTTGGAGTCCGAACAAATATTGAAAATCTTGGCCATGGTCAGTTATAGAAATAAACGTGCCTTTAGAGGCCGAACAAATGTTTTGAAACTTGCCCCTTTGGAATAATAAAAATTAATGTGCCATTAGAGGCCGACAAATGTTAGCAATTTTGACACTGTCAATGATAAAAATAAAATTGCCTTTAGAGGCAAAACAACTGATAAGCAAATTTGCCCTGTTTAGTGATAAAAATAAATATCCTATTAAAGGCCGAACAAATGTTTAGATAAACTTTGCCGTGTTCAGTTATAAAAATAAACATGACTAAAATGTTGAGAAACTTGGCCATGTTCAGTTATAGAAATAAATGTGTCATTAGGGGCCACTAAAATCTTGAGAAACTTGACCATGTTCAGTTATAAAAATAAATATCCTATAAAAGGCCGAACAAATGTTTAGATAAACTTGACCGTGTTCTGTGTCGTAAATAAATGGGCCGTTAGTTGTCGAACAAATGTTTAGTAACTTAGCCATTGTTCAGTGATTTATATGTGCTATTAGAGGCCGATCAAATGGTAAGCTACTTGGCAAAGTTCAGTTATAAGAATAGATGTACTATTTGAGGCCGAACTTATGTTGAGCAACTGGATCATGTCAACTGATAAAAATTAATGTGTCATTAGAAAACACGAGGCCTTTCTTTTACTTTATTGCCCGAGCAAATGTTGAACCACTGTCCTGTAACTAGGTACAAAAACAAATCCCCTAGAATACACACTCGCAAGGCTTCCTTTGATCATCCTGTATTATTTGGGTTTTTTAGAACAACACATTGCTAGTTATACTTTTAATAAAAACAACATAATGAGTTAGTAACAACGTTTAACAAGTAGCACTTAAAAAGATATTAACAAACAATAACAACGTATATACAGTGGATTAAAATACATTACCCCATTGCAAGCATTAGAAATTACGAGAAGTATATAATAGAGAGCACATTTAGCAACATATAATTTATGTGTGACGACATACAGATCGTGTTCTTACATGTTAACCACCTATTTTGGATTTCACGAAACTGTTAAGTCATACTTCGAAATGAACATACATTAGACATCGTGCAACACATAAGTCAAACACTTCAGTGTAAAATGCAAACAAAACATAAAAAGAGAATTCACATAACACAATTCACAATGAAGGACATAAACAAACAGGGCCATTAACAAGGTATACAGGAACAACTATATGTTTTAACGAAAATAAGAGAATATTTATATATATAATTTGAATTATTTTGTCGGTATGTATGTCCAACGATCACTTGCCTAAGTGGTAAAAAAAAAAACGTTTGTATTGTACTAAATACGTCTGGAGATGTTCTGGCTTATTCAAATTGGTCAGTCGACTGGTTGCTTGTAAAATAAATTGCTGAAAGTCAATTCAGTGAGCAAATGTCATTCAACTGGGTTATAGTCAGTAAACAGGTATAATGTCAATCAATTGTTTAATGGTCAGTTAATTGGTCTACGGTTTGTCAACTTGCATAATAGCCAATAAAACAGTTCAATAGTTAATAAGCTTGTCTATGGTAAATTATTCGGTCTAGGCTAATTAACTGTTAGATGGTCAAACCTTTCGGTGTCTGTTCAATCAACTGGTCTATAGTCAATAAAATCATTAATGGTTAATTGTTGGTTGGTCGATTGAAAAGAATCGATGTTCCATCTGGACATTTGACTACCAGTGACGCGAAAGGAACCACATTGTTACTCCAAGAAGCATTGTCAGAGCGGTCGTCTTGAGACCTGAAAATTGAATGATAAGTTTTGAAACCTGTCAATATCATATAATAAATATATATGAAATAGTATTAAATAATAATAATAATAATAATAATAATAATAATAATAATAATAATAATAATTATTATTATTATTATTATTATTACCGATGCATACTCGGATCCGTAACCAATGGCCATTGAAGAGGCAGGGCAGTCCGCCTTCTTGCAAGTCGTAACCTCCATGTTTTCCCCATGGCAGGGGGCACCGCCGTTTTTAGGGGCGGGACTGTCGCACTTCCGCTGCTTTACAATCTTCCCACTACCGCAGGTGACGTCACACGTTGACGTTGTCCAGGCGCTCCATTGTCCGGCAACAGCCACTTGAAAAGAGACAACGCAGACAATAACATTGTGATAGAATTTTAAAAATCCGAAGACTCAACGCAATAAACTTTTGGCGCCATTCGCAGACATTTTGGTGCCGTGACCAGAATCAAAATGTGTTTGCGTGTTGTGGGAGTATTAAATAAGTAAAATATATTTCAATTAGTCTGCAATTATGTTGTAGGAGTATTTAATAATTCAAACAGATTTTAATCTTGCATTAACATTAAACGTCCACAATTTCTTTTAAAAATAATCTATTGAAACCTACCGGCACATGGGCAAATAAAAAATAGTCTATTGAAACCTACATGGGCAAGCACTTTCACCGGAGCACTTCTGGTCTTCGAAACGTTCGCCAAGGCAAGGAAGACCGCNTTCAGATCTAAAGAATCAGCGCAATAAGCTTGTGAAACCATGCGCAGACATTTTGGTGCCGTGACCATAATCAAAAATATTTTTGCGTGTTGTGGGAGTATCGAATAAGTAAAACATGTTTGAAATTACATTAGCTTGCATATTCATTTAAATGCCAAAATTAACCAAAAAAAAAACCTTTTAAAATACTTTATCGTGCATTAACATTTAAAAGTCAAAAAGTATGTTCTATTGAAACCTACATGGGCAAGCACTTCCACCGGAGCACTTCTGTTCCTCGAAACCTTCTCCGAGGCAAGGAAGACCGCCGAATTTCGGGGCTGGCTTATCGCAGTTTCGGTAACGTCGCTGGACGCCACTTCCGCACGTAACGGAGCAACCCTGCCACTTCTGCCAGGCACCCCATAGGCCGTCCTGTGGGGGAGTCACTAAAAAACATAGCTGGTTTCCAATATCTGACTCACGTACAAACTCCGTGTTTTACGACTTTTTTTGCACTTTTTGTGATTGATTGAAATACTAAGCATAAATTTAATTTGTTAGTTACACGGCGTCCTACTGACCCCGTACAGTGTGGTACATGTTCAGTAAATGAATATTGGTCAAAAGCGTATCACGAGCAGCTATTCCTGCAAAGAAACGTAAGAAACAATACACGGTTTGTTCGCGGATACAAAGTTCACAAAAATGAACATGTTTGCAAATACATACTAGTAGTCTATATACATAAGGTTGAGCATTATTTATTATTATTTTGTTTTTGTTTTATAAATTGCCTTTCCAAATCTGCAAGGAATATTTTATTTTCGTGTATTGGTACATTCACTGTATTCGACCAAATGAGTCCTCTAATACAACGCTTTCCATAAAAAAAATTGGTATTAGCCAAATTTATTACAATGCCAAGTCTATTATATAATCATATATTATTCGCATGCCGTTAAAATAATATTTGCTTGCATGTAACCCACAATTCTCAAAGACCCCTTACCGTTGCAAGGGTTCGTGTTGCACTCGCCAGTCTCGTACTTCACACCCACACACGCGGCGCCTCCCCAGGCGGGTTCGGGACGCGTGCATTCACGTGTCCGCGTGCGGTTGCCTCCTTTGCATGTGGCCGAGCAATCGCCGTAGGCGCTCCACATAGACCAGCCTCCGTCCACTGAGAATGGCCAACAGAAACAAAACAAAATAAGTTATGAAGTGTTTACGGTGTAATAAACGATGAGGCGGAGAATGGAATGGTGGGGCTGATCGATGAGTCGGAGAATGGAATGGTGGGGATGATGTTGGAGAATAGAATGGTGGAGATGATGTTGGGGAATGGAATGGTGGGGATGATGTTGGAGAATGGAATGGTGGGGCTGATCGATGAGTCGGAGAATGTAATGGTGGGGCTGATCGATGAGTCGGAGAATGGAATGGTGGGGCTGATCGATGAGTCGGAGAATGGAATGGTGGGGATGAAGTTGATGACGACCCTGATGATGATGACTAAAAATAAAAAGAGTATGCTGATGGTGATGATGATGTTGTTGTTGTTGTTGTTGATGGTGATGATGATGAAGATGATGATGATGATGATGATGGTGGTGGTGATGGTGGTGGTGGTGGTGGTGGTTTTTCTTTTGGTGGTGGTGGTGGTAGTGGTGGTGGTGGTGGTGGTGGTGGTGGTGGTGGTGGTAGTAGTGGTGGTGGTGATGATAATGATGATGATGATGATGATGATGATAACGACGACGAAAAACCAAAACGACGACGACGACAACGACGAGTATGATGATGATGATGATCATGATGAGAACGTACCAGGGCAAGGATCAAATGCACAGGTGTCCACCTCCTTGTCGTCCCCGGCGCACTTTTCTCCTCCGTTGACGGGGGCGGGGTCAGTACACGTGCGTGTCCGGGTCAAGGTGCCATTGGCGCAAGTGACTGAGCACTTGCTCCAGTCGTTCCACGTGGCCCACTTTCCGTGCACTGAGCAGCGAAACGCAATGATAGAAAATTGGGTAAAGCATGTTTCACAACATATGGTGGTGATAACGTCTTTAGTAACAACAAATATACAATCTAAAAGCTGTATTTGGTTAAATATTTGATGTAAATAGTCCTGAAAATCTGCCTATATTTCACGGGTCGACTTGTTTTGGCGGATACATAATTCGCTGTTACGATAGGCCGATCAAATTTATAATTCTGACACATTTTGGAATTCCGACCATATTTCTGTAGACGTTTATTCACCATGGTTTTTTAATTCAAATATTTAATCTGCAAGACGTACCTAGTTCACAGTGTATGCCTGCCCAGTTTCCTACGCACTCGCACGTGTAACTGTTCACTTGATCCACGCACTCGGCGCCGTTCTGGCACGGAGAACTCGCGCACTCGTCCGTGTCTGAAAATAAATTGCATTAATTTATAAAGAACAGCATGGCGGTTCAACTTGGAATAGCAACAATAATTTATTTTGCAAAATGCGCAAACACGGGGAATATGGTAAATGCATTGTGTTCACTCTTTAATAGCATTGCATTATTTTAATTGTTTTGTGTATGTGTGCGTACATCTAATGTTACATTTACAATTGTGTACGTTTCGTTTGTTTTGGTTGATTATGTGAAAGTTTGTTTTAAATAATTGAAGTTTTGTACAATGATAATTTTATCTTAGTTCTTAGTTTACTAACACTCACCTGTCTCACAGTCGGTTCCCTCGTATCCCGCCACGCACGTGCACGTGTACGCGTCCAGAAGATTGTTGCACGTGGCGCCGTTCTTGCACGGGCTGGAGGCGCACTCGTTCACATCTGAACAAAAAACAACAATAATCCTTTCAACGCTTTGATTAATGAAAATTAAGGTGCCTCAAACTTACCATTCTACAGGGAAAAGCATTTGCCGATTTTTGAAAGCGAGGTGAATGAAAATGGGGTGCGGACAGAAAACAACAACACGTTGCTTTGTTGTGATCTTTCGGGAATAAACGATTTTTTTGGGACCTTATTTTGTCCAAAGGTGCAACATTCTTATGTAATTTCATAATGAAACATTAAAAACGCACATACAGAAATCTACTTAGCAAGGAATGGTGACGTTCGTGGAGGCGTTTATTCCCGAAGACCGACATAAATGAGGATCATAATAATGTATCTGTATTTCGAAGTGTATGAGTGTCCTTCTTGCCAAAGCTATCTTGTGTGATCACCCATGGTTTGGTTATTTGCCTTTAAGACTAATTGAAAGCTGTAGAAAATATTTATCCTTGTACGAGGCACTTTGTTATTGTAAGTGCTATTTTTACTTGAATTTAGTCTGTGATTAAGGGAAACATAAATACCACCGGAGAAACCAACTGGTATTGAGACCACCAGCCTAACCCACATGCGCCGAGTGTGAAACGATACGGGCCGCTTATGGAAGCGAAATGAATAAACGCCCCGCTCGCCGGAGGGCCGTGTAGTTTCATCGCTTTTGGGGCATTTTACATTCTTTTGTTCTTACCCAGTTCGCAGTGGACGCCCTGCCAACCGGAAGCGCAGTTGCACGTGTATCCTGCCACTCGGTCTTTGCACGTGGCGCCGTTCTGACATGGGGAGCTGGCGCATTCGTCAACATCTGTAAAGAAACCAAAAGGTTGAAATTAACACCACTTGACCACACACCGTGACGGATTGTGAACGTTGTTTTTAGCTTGGTGTGTTCATTATAAAATATCGCTAAAGAATGCGACTTGTTATCACATCCCCTAATTGAACTATAAGTGATGAAGCGCATATACTATGGTTCCAAAAAATACGAATGCATCAGACAATATCAAGCCAAACTTGCAAACAATTGTATCAGGATTCGCCCGATGGGAATTTCAAGCCCCTATTTATAATAGCGACATGGCAGGTAAGCCATTTGAGTAATATTGTGACAATATTGACATCCATTAGTAATATACTTTTCATGAGTTCGATTTTATGATATTGTAAAAATACAAAAGATTGGTAAGACAACCATTAGTAATATACTTTTCATGAGTTCGATTTTATGATATTGTAAAAATACAAAAGATTGGTAAGAGTTCATTTGCAGTACGTTGCCAAAACGTTTCATAGGACCGTTTAAATGACTGTGCCAAAAAAAGAATTATGTCTTATTTTTATGAATGTGTTTGCCAATGTCCTCATTAACTTAAACTACAATATGTACAATATAACAATCATATACAGTTTAGTTATAGTAACCTGTGTATGAACTCTTTTCTTGGGTGTCGGGACCAATTAAGAATAATCGAGGGCTAAGAACGAAAGAGTATAATCTCATATACAAATTGTACAGGGATTTAATCACAGTTTGGCTAAATGGCACAAAAATGTAATCTTAAGAAAACAAGTATTCAAGCTGCAGCAATATGTATTTCGAGCGCATATAATTTTAAAGCATACTTTATGGGTAACGAATTAAGCTGATTATGTGTATTTCGCTCGTTTACTTAACCTTACAATTGAACACATTTGAAATGCTTAAGTCTTAAGGACTTATAATTTAAATAAGAATTATAAAATTAAAAAGATTAAAACGGCTTCTTATCAACACGCATTAATGCTTTATAATTATTTTAAAATTACGGTCAGTAGTGCTACAGGTGAACGGTGTGCCAATTTTTTAAAAATTGTGAAAGTATTATCTAGTATTTAAATATTAAAAGCGTTATGCGATTACAGCTTATTCGGTTAAACGTTCATTTTCGATTTTGGCACATATCACGAGTTCCCGATTATCTTTAATTGGCACACATCGAATTCCCCATTGACTACAATTGTCATACATAATATCAAGACGTCGATAATCCCCGATTGACGTCATCAATCTTACGCTGCTTAGCGTAAGTAACACATGCAATAACTAGAGAACACACGTGTCCGGTCTGAAAGATGTCCGATTGGACACATTTGAACAGATCTGACTAGAGAGCTTTAGATTCGTGATTTTACACACACACACAAAATTTACATCAGTTTAATACCCCATCATGCAAACATTCTTCCTTAAAGTTATCATTTACAAATAGTGTCTTTTTTGTCAAGTTTTCGTATCAGGCAGACGCTTAAATTCATAGGTAATGACGTCACATAATGACGTTGCTGCTTCGGCCTCTTTGTCTGATCTCTCTGAGGATTCGTATGTCATGTTTCATGTGCGAACGTTAGCATTTTATTAACCTCAAACAC
This sequence comes from Dreissena rostriformis, assembly GCA_007657795.1. NCBI lineage: Eukaryota > Metazoa > Mollusca > Bivalvia > Myida > Dreissenidae > Dreissena > Dreissena rostriformis. Next base: position 90,418 of record VMBQ01000960.1, on the reverse strand, counting down.
TAGAAACAGTGTTTTATACATGCACTACAATTCGTGTACTTGCGTTGTCATACAGTTTCTTCTTTCACTTAGGATAACGTATACAAGCATTCACCTTTGAGATATATACGTGTGTCTGTTCATCAAATCCGATCAATACACAGTTTATAATTGATTACAAGTATACAAAGAGTAAGTAAATGAACAAAGTAACGTTCAATAACTTACGTTTTATTTGTAAAATGTATCATTTAATTGCGAGAAATAAATATGTTTCGAAGTATATATTAAGTATATGTATTAAATAAATTTAATAAACAAGGACTATTTATTTACCCATTTCACAGTCTTTTCCAGCCCATCCGGTCACGCATGCGCATTTGTACGAATTTATTCCGTCCGTGCATTTGCCGCCATTTTTGCAAGGACCGGGCGCACATTCATCAATATCTGCACAACAGAACAAAAAACATATCATTTGTTGCTATTGTTATCGTTTTTGCTGCTGTCGCCTCTGCTGCAGATGATGATGCTATGTTGCGTAAATTATGTTGTTCAAGATTTTGTCCTTGATATTTCGAATGAAAGATAGTGTTTTATGTTTAAACAAGCAAATTCGTTGAATTGATATCCCCCGCAAAAATATAGCTTTGTCAAAGCCGTGACGTATACCCCCACATGCTGCATTGACACAGAATATATACAAAGGGCCATAACTTCGTAATTTACAGATGGTGTACAATACCATTTGGCGTGCATAATCCTCTTATCCATATAAACGCATACCAAGTTTCAATGAAATCCGCCAAAGCACTTCCAAGATATGGCTCCGGACACAAAAGTGCCGGACGGACGGATGGAATAAGAAGTTCTTCTTATTAAAGAACTTCGAACAAAAATAAAACATATTAAATGCACATACTATTTTCCGTATATTTTTATCAAGTTATAATTGAAACATATGTTTGAACAACGAGAACTCTCAATCACACGGACTTACTGATCTCACAGTTGGTTCCCGCGTATCCCGCCACGCACGTGCATGTGTACGCGTCCAGCAGGTTGTTGCACGTGGCTCCATTCTGACACGGGCTGGAGGCGCACTCGTTCACATCTGAATAAAATACAACATCATTTTGTTCAGCGCTTTGATATCGAGTAATTAACAATTGAAAAAGGGACGATTATTGCGATATTTTCGAGAAATACCACACTCGCTTATTACATTCTTTTGAAATACTATTGTGTTTAAAATGCATTCAGCGCTTTGATCGTGGGGAAATTATCTTTTAGGGTCAAATATGTTATATAATAACAGACAATGTATACAAATATACTCAATCGGCTAAGCACTTTGATTTTGATTGAAACTTCTAAATTGTACACCAAGGTCAGAAAGGTTTCCGTGCATTTGGGGGGGAGAGAGGTCAGAAAGGTCACAAATTTGAACGGGAATAATACGTACCAAGGTGACATTGGTTTCCTTGCCAACCGCTTTTACAGATGCACGTGTAGCTCGCAACTCCGTCCACGCACTTGGCGCCATTTTTACAAGGTGTCGGAGAGCAATCGTCAATGTCTGACAAAAAGAAAACAGTATGGTCAACAGTGGTAAAACAGAATGGTCAACAGTGGTAAACAGTATGGTCAATAGTAGTAAAACAGATTGGTAAATAGTGGAAGAACAGTATGGTCAACAGTGGTAAAACACTATGGTCAACAGTGGTGAAACAGTATAATCAACAGTGGTAAAACAGTATGGTCAACAGTGGTGAAACAGTATGGTCAACAGTGGTAAAACCGTATGGTCAACAGTAATAAAACAGTATGGTCAACAGTGGTAAAACAGATTGGTAACCAGTGGTAGAACAGTATGGTTAACAGTTGTAAATAGTATTGTCAACCGTGGTAAAACAGTATAATAAACAGTGGTAAAACAGTATAATCAACAGTGGTACAACATTATGATCAACAGTGGTAGAACAGTATGGTCAACAGTGGTTAAACAGTATGGTCAACAGTGGTAAAACAGTATAATCAACAGTGGTACAACATTATGGTCAACAGTGGTAGAACAGTATGGTCAACAGTGGTAAAACAGTATGGTCAACAGTGGTAAAACAGTATGATCAACAGTGGTAGAACAATTTGTTCAGCAGTGGTAAAACAGTATGATCAACAGTGGTACAACAGTATGTCAACAGTGGTAGAATAGTATGGTCTACAGTGGTAGAATAGTATGGTCAAAAGTGTAAAAACAGAATGGTCAACAGTGGTAAAACAGTACGGTCAACAGTAGTAAAAAAGTACGGTAAACCGTAGTACAGTATGGTTAACAGTGGTAAAACGATATGATCAACAGTGGTAGAACAGTATGATCAACAGTGGTAAAACAGATTGGTAAACATTGGTGAAACAGTATAATCAACAGTGGTAAAACAGTATGGTCAACAGTGGTAAAACATCATGGTCCACAGTGGTAAAACCGTATGGTCAACAGTGGTAAACTAGTATGGTCAACAGTGGTAGAACAGTATGGTCAACAGTGGTAGAACAGTATGGTCTACAGTGGTAGAACAGTATGGTCAACAGTGTTAAAACAGTACGGTCAACAGTAGTAAAACAGTACGGTCAACAGTAGTAAAACAGTATGGTTAACAGTGGTAAAAAATCATCAAACTAAGAGCAGAAAAAGAGAAGAACGACGAGTCGAGATGGCTTGGATGTATAATGGTTGATGGTATGAAGAGTTTTCTTTAAACTGCATTAGATTCAAATATAATAATTTTGAGTTCATTCGACAATAACATTTTTAATAGAAAGTAATCTGAGAAAAGGCTTGCAATGACCATAGTCTGTTTAGTGTGGTACGACAAGAAACGTAAGAAATACAAATTAATTACCATAAAACCTAAAATAGTGAGTATGATGGTATATTTCTATTTTGAAATCTTGATGCTTATTTTGAACCATTTTCCGAACTATAATATGTGGTATAATGTTTTATCATGAATCCATAAGCAATATTTAAATTAACCTACTTATTTCGCAGTTCTTTCCGGCGTACCCTAGCACGCATGCGCACTGGAAGTCGTTAATGCCGTCAGTACATGTGCCGCCATTTTGGCACGGTTTAGGAGCGCATTCGTTGATGTCTGCAGATGAAATACATCGCAAACATGAATTAATAACTAATTACATAAATGTACAATAAACTAGCCGCGAAAATGTAACTAACAGCTATTTAATTGTTATGTTGTGTACATATCGTAATATAGATAAGTGTTTTTGTCGTAAAATAACATAAAGTTTAAAAGAAAACCAATTGTATGTCATCATAAAATAACAACTCAACAACCATCGTAACAGACACAGGTACTTTGACTGCGAAAGAAGATATTATGAAAATATAGAAAATGCATACTAGTAATCGAATAGCAAAATCTACGTGAACTATATAATAAATCAATATGCAGAATTCCTAAAATGTAAAACTGGTTTTATTCAACTTAAATTTATCTTATTATGGCATTACTGCGGCTTACTGATTTCGCAGCTCTTTCCCTCATATCCGGCCACGCATGCGCAGTTGTAGTCGTTGATTCCATCGGTACATTTCCCGCCATTTTTACACGGATTAGGTTCGCACTCATTGATGTCTGAAACGCATTTTTATTATTATTATTATATTCATTTTTTTAATCTGACTGTCAAATAAAAAAACACCGTTCATTTACCGCCATGTTGACAGGGATTGGGATCGCACTTGTTAACCCATTTATGCCTAGTGGACTCTCCAGTCCTTCTAAATTGGATCAATTTATTTCCAAAATTAGGGATGCCTAGTATATTTATTTCTATATTTATAATATTTCTTACAGAAATTCCTTTAAGCAAACATCGTAGACCCAGATGAGACGCCGCATCATGCGGCGTCTCATCTGGGTCTACGCTGTTTGCCAAGGCCTTTTTTGTAGACGCTAGGCATAAATGGGTTAAGATCTTAGGTACACTCATTGAATGTATTCGCGAATTGAGATGTATTTGAAGTTCTTCATAAATAATTAATTAGTGAAGCTTATAGAAATCCATTGCGTTTAAAAAACGTTTGTTAACATAACAAAAATACTAAAATTAAAAAAAAACAACTGTGTTATCGTATTTAAGCTTATAAACAAACAACCATTTTGAAACTATATCTACTAAATCAAGATTTAGCTATCTATTGCACATTCAGAAATATGATTTCACTAAATTCTTATAGATGAACATTGCAGAAACATACTGATTTCGCAGTGTACTCCGTTATATCCTGCAACGCATGCGCACTTGTACATGTTTACACCGTCAATGCAAGTGGCCCCGTTAGCACATGGGCTGGACGCGCATTCATTTATGTCTGTAATAGTTATGAAAGTTATCATAAAAACTTAATATTTTCATCTATGTGCCTAAATTGTTTCAAACAAGTTTTTTAATTGTAAAATTATATATTATACACATTACGGACAAAGAAAAAAAAAGAAAGTTATTGTAATTTCGAAAAAGATAACTTCAATTAGTACTTTGTTACAAAAAGAAAGTATTTTATTAAAACGATGTAGTCAATTAATGTATGAATATTGACATCGAATGCAATGCATACACATGGTACGCCAAGGAACTTACTGATTTCGCATTTCTTTCCATTATATCCGGCCACGCATGCGCATGTGTAGTCGTTGATTCCATCGGTACATTTCCCGCCATATAGACAAGGGTTGGGATCACACTCATTGATATCTAGAATGCAGAGAATTCTGTATTAAGCGAAACTCCAGTAAAAAAAAATGTTTTAATGAATATCACAATATGCCACCTTTAAATGTATCCAAATATTTATCAGGTTTTGAGCACTCGTTAAAACACGCATTCGTGGTTGTTTCTTTCTTTATGACTTTATCTTTGAAAGAATATGCAAGATTTTGTAACGCAAACGCATTCATAATTGACGTGTTTAAATATATTTAGAATTTGCAAAAGCACACCATTTTATGAAAATATATTGAAGGTCGGTTAAATACGTACTGATTTCGCATTTCTTTCCCTGATATCCGGCCACGCATGCGCACGTGAAGTCGTTGATTCCATCGGTACATTTTCCGCCATTTAGACAGGGGTTGGGTTCGCACTCGTTGATGTCTGGAATTCAAAAAACACCCTAGCATGTCTAGATCCGCTTAAAATTTACTTTTTGGATCGTTTTATAAACTGAATATTTCTCTTATGTCATTTATAATAATTCTGTTCGGAAATAATACAACGTTGGTTGCACTGGTGACTTTACATTATATATATATATTAGATGGGGGTCTATTAAGAATGGTTGTGGTGTTCCGATTGGTTGTAACGCACTACTTCATTATGTAAAACCTNGGTAGTAAGAGTTTGTTGTATCCGTTTGTTATATTTGTATAAAGTCTTGACATATTCCCTTCAACTTGAAACGAACTTACTAACACAACAAGAAAACGTACTATCCACACTATATTCATGTCATGAAATTGAAAATATTTACTCGGCATACATGTGTATAATATTTATCCTGAACGTGACATTCGGTTTGAAAAGTAATCTGCGTGTGTTGCGTTCGAATGTCTAGTATAAAATAAGTTAACATCGCGGACAAATTTGAATTTCCAAGTTACCATCACCAATCGTATGAAAACAATACGTTAATAAATCAACAGTAATCAACACATGGCGTCCGCTAATGGAGTTTTTCCATTTTCAGAAATTAATTCAACAAACCAACGCAATCCCAGTTCAATCAACCAATGTGATTAAAAGCATTTTAGCACTCACTAATGGTGTGCTTATTCTTCTGTGCTTCGTTTGCACAATCGAACACCATTACGATGTTATTGACACGTCGGCAGTATTTTATGATAAACCATCAAGCAAAAACAGTAGTTTGTTTATTCAAATATTGTGTTGTGGCTTTTGAACCGATCCACGTGTTTTACCAGACGAACAAATGCAATTAACGTCAGCAATTAATTTTTTCTAACTAACATCACTCAGTCGAATGTGATGCAGGTTACTAATTAGCTATACAATATATATATCAGGCAAAAGTAAAAAGGAAACTATTGCCACAACAATGCTCTTGCCATAGAATATATATATAATAGTATAGAGAAATAGTTAAACTTCAAAAACAATGTTCAAGATGAAATTTTTGAATAGTTAAGGCCCAATGACACATCAATAATTTGTTTAAACATTTTACAATTGGATTAAACAACAAAATGTCATCAAGCCGGAAGTTGAAGGCTGGATAAAAGTCTAAACATGTCAAAATAATATACTTTTAAAGAAAGCTTATTTACAATTAAAAGTAAGGTATGAGCATTTCTCTTAAACAAATGTTTTTTAATCAGTGAAAAAGATTTATTTTTATAAGACAGTGTTACAGAGATGCATGCAATCACATGGGACACTTTGTAAACTTTGCTCGCAATTTTATTAAACACAAATGTAGGCTTATATTTGTACTTATACATTATGATACTCGCTAACCAAAATCTAACATACTTTATGTGACGTCATTTCAAATGTCGTTTTCCTATGAAGACGCTTGCCGAATTAGGACCAAAAGTCTCCGAACGCCCTATAAAGGTACGTATCAACACAATTTAAGCTCACCACTGGTGGATATGTCAGAACGATCAGATGGTGGAATGACACTTTATAGGGGGAGAGGACATTTACAGTTTATATGTATGTGCATTGATACAGAATAAAACTCAAGAATCAATATTTGGCTCTTAAAATGCGTTTAGTAGCGCTTACTTTCGTTATTTTGAATAAAACATTTATAGCAAGATACAGTATGAAATAAGGGCATCGGTAAATTAACGTATAGTGTTTTAAAGTTCTTACAGAAAATGCAATGGATTATAGGCTAGATCACTTGTGCAATACGTTTGCATTCTTATTTAAGTTTCATTCGCTGAGCAAATTTCGAACAGTATTTATATTTTGCGGTTATTTAGATATGTTATACATTTATATAATGACGTTGAAAGTATTTTATTAAATTAATATAACCAATAAAACTACGATACGTTTGCTTTTAGCTTTATGTTATTCTTCTTAGTAATTGCAACGTGTTGCTCTAAGATCAGTTTGCTTGAATAGTTATTACAACTTTGACAATTGCCTCCTACTTGTATCTTAATAAAACACGCTGGATAATATGCAGCGTGTTCAGCAGTAAATACTAAGACTACTTATATATTAATGAGTTGAATGTCATATATGTTCAGGCCCTGGGAAGGAAAAGGTTGGGGTAGAACTAAACATATACATATATATATAGTAAGTAATTCCCCAGGTATAATTAAAAGTGTAAGGTAGACACCAAAAGCTGAAAACAACCCTCGTTTGTTAAAACTATTATTGGCTTCATTTTTTATTCGTCTGTATAAAACAATTCGCTTCATTTGTTGCTCCGTCTAAACAGCCTTAACTTCAAAGCATGTATTGACTTTACAATTGTCACATGTTGCAAACAAAACATGTTATTTAAGATGCAAAAGTCGACGTTTAATTATATTTACAACGGCCATATAATACTAATATATGCACTCTTTATATAAAAGTAGTTCACTATAAGCTAAAACAATTTTAGTCAACATAATAATCCTACTCAGTGCACAATATTTGTGACTTGTTATTAGTTTTTTGTAGGAATGGCGTTAAACAATTAAACAAAAAATTGATATTGGACAAAGGTTAAACAAAACGTTCATGAATTAGGAACATCATGATTTGAACAGTCTTGAAGAGAAAATAAGCAAATAGTATAAACAATTTACATACGCCTTATAGTTCCTGAAAGAATGAGGAATCATCATTGTCATAAAATCACGTAAATACAATGTTACATTCACCATCGGCATCTTAACTGTTAAAACAATATATAACGTGCATGTTTAAATGCATAATTTAACAGATTTACCTATTAATCTACAATCCGCAATAATCCACTGTCATAAGAAAGGTATCAATAATTTTAGCTGGTATTTGTGTTGTGTTGGCAACATAATAAGACATCGTTTTGTACTACACAGTAATATTGTGTTTACGATGTTACTTGTAGTCATAAATTTTCCAAACCTCTTTTAACAAATCAACGTCGTCATGCAACTGATCGGTATCGTTATTGCTTCACATTGCTAGTTGTCGGGGGATTTTCCATGAAAAAATATGTTTTATTTAATTCCGAGTTTTTCACAAGAATTTCAATACAAACGCGACAACAATTCAAATTGCACCTGGTGACAGTTTATAATCGCAACTTTCTCAAGAGTGATGGTCAGTACTCTAATATTTAATGCATCATTTCGCGGCGTAAAAATGCAATGAATACAATCACTCACGTGTTAAGAATTCTACTGTGTACTTTTAACACATTTGAACCCAAATGTTCATTGAGATTACTGGTATATTTTTTTTCTTTATTATGCGTATTCTCATGACCAACAACTAATTCTCGACTCATTGTATTGGTTAATTAAATATGGTCTTATATGTTATTATGTATTACATTTTCTATAACTATTTCGTGTGTACCTTTAAACTCATCTGTGGGTAAAGTCGATAGTGTTTTTTTTCCTTAAAATGTGCGTAAACAGAATGCTATTGATGTTCACAGTATACCAAAACAAGATAAATAGCAAAATAACAAAACTCTTTGTATACGTACAAAAACCCATTGTGAGTCCAATTAGATTAAAAACATAGATAATTGCTCATTGATAGACACATTTATGCCCATGAGTAAGACCTGGCAAATATCATACAATGAGAAGATAACATCAAATGAACAATAACAGCTCCTACCATAATGATCTTTATTAAAGTGGCTGCTAAAGGTGGGTTAAGTCGTACAGACTTGCAAAACAGCAGTTGATTATAAAATGGAATATAAATATGGTTTAAAAAGTGCACGATTGGTCGTAGTTGTAATTGTAGAAATTCTATGAAGGTCTGTTGTTTTTATTGATGCTGTTTCTATTGTCGTTGTCGTTGTTGTTGTTGCTGTTGTTGTCGTCGCCGTCGTCGTGTTCTTCGTATTGGGGGATTACTTCACAGACAGAGAGACAGACAGACAGTTTATTCAGACTTATACACAAGTACATCGTCTTCATACTTAAGTTTACATATTATTTTCTGTCACGTAACTAGGTATAACAAATTAACATTACATAACATAAATATACATTTAGGAATACAAATACAAATCAACTATCAAAGCGTTAATGAAACTTATTGAACAGTATTATTAAGAATCGTATTTCTTATAACAAGAGCTTCTTTTATATATTAACAAACATTATAAATTACTGATTTGTCACATGAAACTAATGACTTGTGGAATTTATATACAGATGGGTTTACATAATAAATACGGCTTATATTTTATTTTCTTAAATCAGTGTAACAGCGGCATATACAAATAAAATGGTACTCATCTTCTAAATCCAAGTCATTGCAACATAAACAATAACGTTCATTACGTGGTATGTTATTTTGGGCATATCTGCCAGATTGAATTCTCAAAGGATGTGCAGAGACTCTTAGTCTTATACAAAATAATAGCAGACGTCTAGGAAGTAAGTCTAAATATGTTTCATATTCCAAACAGCTTTTCAAAACTTTAAACATATCTAATACAGTAATATTATTCATATTACCGTACTACTCTTGTTTAAAATTGTCAAAAAGTCTATATTTAAACTCGCTAATAAAACTATTAACTTGTACAACGTTTTGATTTTCAAATACATAACCAATTCCAAAATTATTTAACATGCTCTTGACATCTGAGACCCAGTTCGTATAACCTTTATTACAATCATTCAATGCTTGTTTGTACACAGTGTGCATTATGATATTTTCATTGCTCAAAATTTTAAACCAATATTTAATAATGTTAACAAACCTGTTAATATACAATGGATATCTACCTAATTCTCCATAAACAGCAACATTACATGTATTTAGTTTTACCTGCAGCAAGCGTTTGCACAATTTTAAATGTATACGTTCTATATCATCTGACTTCGTGAAACCCCACACTTCTGAGGCATAATTTAATATAGAACCCACAAAAGAGTCAAATAACTGGCAAAATATTTTTGGTTTTATGTCAAATTAATTGCATTTAAACAATAATGTATTGAATGCTTTAAGGGCTTTACCAACCAAATGTTCTTGCTTTAATTTAAAATTTCAATTTTAATTCAACACCGTGCCTAAATAGTTAAACTTATCAACAACTTCAATATCATTGCCATTGTATGATCATTTTTCATTTTCGTTTATTCCCCGTCTTTTCCGAAATACCATTATTTTATTTTTTGCAGTGTTAACATTTAGAGCCAAGGATTGCAGTATACATATAATTTATCTAAATGTGATTGGACTTCAGCAGGTGACTTGCCTAAAATAGCCATGTCATCGGCAAAAAGTAATAAAATCAACACAATATCATCTATACTCAAACCAGAGTTAATGCTATCTTGTAAGTAAAGTTCAAGATCTTCGACAAATAAAGAAAACAAGATCGGCGACATTACCTCCCCTTGCCTCAGTCCAACCGCATAGCTAAAATAATCTGAATAAGATGAACATGATTTAACTCGTGACTTAACATTCGCATACATATCCTTCACTATTCTAAGCAATTTACCTTGTATACCAGACTTAAACATTTTCAACCATAATGCATTGCGGTAAATACTATCAAAACATTTTAACATATCGACGTAAATAACATACAAACGTTTATTTTCATTCAAATAATTTTGAACAATTGACATCAGAATAAAAATAGCATCAACAGTTGAATAACTTTTTCTAAATCCGAACTGCGCATCCGAAATAATAGTGTTTTTATTGCAAACAATTGCAATGCGTTTATTTAAAATCGTGGTAAATAATTTTGAGAAACAGCTTACTAAGGTAATCCCTCTATAGTTATTTACATCATTAACTGAACCTTTTTTATGCAAAGGGATTATAACCCATTCTGTCCATTTATCTGGGTAAAAGCCCGATACAAAAATACCGTTAAACACATCGCATAAATATGCAGATAAAATATCACTACATTCAAGAACATATTCATTCAACATACAATCACCACCCGATGATTTCTTACGTTTTAAATGTGTAATCGCATTGCGAACTTTCTCAACAGATATAGGAAAGTCAATTTCAGGAAATGTAGAATTTTCTAAGTTAAAATCATTATTTAAGCTGAAATCCTCTGCTTTAATATTACAAACATCAGATATATTACTACTTAGGTTTTCAAAAAACTTTGTAAATTCTTCTAGAAATATTTTATTTTTAATAACTCTATTTTAGATTTGAAAAATCGCCAAAAGTCCCTTGATTTGTGTTTTCTTAAATTTTCAATCTCAATCATTTTTGGCCTATAACAACATGCTTTATTCTTTCGAATTAAGTCCTTATAAATCTTCTTACAGGTTCATAAATGTTCTCTATTTATATCAGTTTTACTTGAGTTAAAAATACCTAGAGCGTCGTGGTGCATATTTCGTGCAGTATCGCACTCGTTATCAAACCAGTCTGCATTCTTTATACAGCTATTTACATTGAAACTAGGGTGAGTGTTATAAACATATATTTTACTAAATAACGGGTCCGCAACACTGCGAATGGTTTCAGTAAATATATTCAAAAATCATTGATTGCCGTTCTACTTGAATAATCTATATGCTGTAAAATAGTATTGAATACAGGTAACATAGAAATAATACCTGAGCGAAATTGACCTCGTAACGCATCGTCCCATTTATACTTGACATCTGTGTGAGACTTGTACTCAGACGAGACATTATTACATAATAATGAAAATGTAACGGGGCGTGATCATTAAATTCGTTAAAATCATGGACGGTAAAATCAGATATACTAAAAAAAACTGTATTCGTTTGCCAACAAATAATCAATAACAGATGTACCGTTATTGGAGTAAAAAGTTTGTTTACAACTCTTACCAACTCTACCATTAGCAATACGTTAACATGTAGATTTACATAAATAATTTTAATCAACGGCTATTTATTGAGATATCAACTGAGGCCCTTACAGGGGTGTTATCTGGGCAGTAATCGTCAACATCATATATAGCATTAATTTTATCATGTACAATGTAATCGAATTAGTGTCAACTCTACTACTGAGGTCACCGGCAACAAAAACTTTACCAAATTCAGAAAAATAAGTTATATCGTTTTCTAAAATATCAAATAAATCAACATTAAAGGTGTATAAACAGGAGACTCATGCCCCCATATATAGGTTGCGCATATACAAAAATCTTCTGAGATATTAAAAAATACGTGGTCAAGTTTTAACCAGATAATTTTATCATAGTGGGCTAACAATTTAAATTTCAAAACCATTAACTAATTCTTCTTTAATATATAATACAATGCCACCACTATTTCGACGGGCTTTTTTGTGTTGAAATTTTCTGAAGAAGTTAAAAGGCATGTAACCATTTAAATTAACATCACTAGAACTATTAGCCCAAGATTCCCTCAAAAAACATATATCGTGAGAACTTAAAATATTTTCATAAATGGGAGAGGATTTCTTTATATCAGTGAGTCCGTTGATGTTCCACAACAGGACGGATATTTCACCACCGCCGTGCTCCTACGTGCGCACCGGGTTGCCGTCGATATAAAGCGTATCGTATGCCAGGTACGCCCGTATGCCAGGTACGCTAGTTTCCCTAGCCTCCTCGCCTCCTTCATCTTAGGAACCAATTGACGTCTCTTCATCGCGACTTCCGGAGGCAATTGCTCGAAAACCCGGTACGCCGTGCCATCAAGCTCTTTCCACCTTTTTCTGACCAAATACTTGTCCTTAAACGAAGAAAACTTTGCTACAATGTTTCTGATATTGCCAGGTGTCGGCGATCCCGGAGACCGGTGTACATGTTCGAACCTCATAGAGGTAGCAACTTCCTGTGTCAACTTCAATGCGTTTACTAAATGTTGGCGTAGCTTCACCTCCGTAATCTCCGGCGTCTCAATATCGTTTCCGGCGGCCTCTGGTAAAGACGTGAAGATTAAGTTGCTACGCATAGACTGCGATTGAAGGTAGCTTACATCCTCCCGAAGGGTATCCCGCTCCTTCACTAGCACCTGAACCCTCTCTACGAGCTCTGCAACGTGTATATCTGCCCCTTCGACCTTGTCCTCCAGGCGTGATACCTTCTCTTCGACTTTCTTGGCCCTATCCTCGTGAACCACCCACAGCCGTTTTATATCATTCTCGAAATTCTCCATCCGCTTCTCGATTGAGTCCATAACGCTCATTATTGTCTCTAGACACTGCAAATGAGACAAGACGGCCGTTAGTAAAACCATCACATCTCGAATAGTGGGTTCAGCACCTTTATCTGCCATGTTTTGATGGACTCCACTTCCGGTTACACCGATAGGATCTGTGCTGGTACTTCCACTACAATTAGGACTCACAAACACACTGTTTTCTAGAGCTTCTACACTATACAATAATGAATTAAATTTGTTCAATAGTTCACTCACTGACACGTTGACTATATCTATGTCCGAGGACGGGCCTCTTTGTTTACGAACCTTGACAGCGTTGGGGTCATCGTTATTGTCACTACTGTTTCTTTCTTTTCTTTTCTTGTTTTTCGTTTTTGGCATTGTCAACCATAATAGTCCGAAAAAGATCACATTTGCACAAATAATCCTATTCACATTACATCACAATGATAACTTAAACACTGATAATTCACCAAATATATGATTTTTTTCTTTTCCGCTAAAACCTGCGACCGGTCACACCTACATCACGTGACACACATCACAGAAATCGGTAGTTCTAAATGTTTCATAAAACACGTGCGAATAAATAAACGGTGTCCATTAATGATTGATTATTGGCAAGTTAACGCAGTAATCTAGTGTTACTTTTATTGTTGATATTAACATATTATCTACAACTTAGAAATCAAAGCCATTTTAGAAATCCTCCGTGAAAAGCCTCTTTCGATAAAAGTTTGCTAATGCTCAAAATGTATACACTGGATGTTTGAATACGGAAATGAATAGTCACGACTGTAACACAATCCGTGTGGACATACGGTACCTTTAAATTAAAATGTAATTCTATACCATTGTGTCATCCACGTAGCGTTCTATCAAGTCCGTTCAATGTATTTAAAGTAATCGAATGTATTAATAAGACCTCCTTTTAATTGATACACATGAAAACGGCTATTTCAGTGATTTAAGAGTTCATTTGTTAAATAATGATTCGGGAGTAAAGATATATTGTGGATAATTCTGCTGAAGAAAGTACGTTGATATTTGTAAATTTAAATATGTGTTATACTTTATGACACTGTAATGGAATAAATATAACTATTATTATACTTAAATTTAACATAATACCTTTAAAAGTAATCCAGTTATTTTTAATAGTAATAACAATTTCAGAAAAACTGCCTGTTAGACCCGATTTTACAAATTGTGTTAATACGCCAACGTGTCTATACGAATTAAGCATGTATGTTTATGTAAGAGATATTAAATTATAACATGTTTTACTAATGGATTATCAAGTTATTGTGCCTCGCTCTGTGAAAATGGGGTGTCATGCATGTGCGTAAAGTGTCGTACCATATTAGCCTGTAAAGTGTGCACAAGCTAATCAGGGACGACACTTTCCGCCTTAACTGGATTTTTGTTAAGAGACTTTCTTTAAACGGAGCATATCATAAAAGCGGAAAATGTCATTCCTGATTATCCTGTGCGGACTTCACAGGCTAATCTGGGACGACACTTTACGCACGTGCGTTAAACACTCTTTTCTCAGAGCGAGGCTCAATTAATTCGTTTGACATCAGCCACCCCATGGGCAGTTTACAATAAGATTTATTACATATTAAAACTGAGTTTAAACTTATAAAGCGATACTAATTATGTCATTTCAATAAAAATGTGTTAAAAATGTATTTATCCAAAAAAGGATAAAGCTAATAATACGTACTAATTGCTGAACGTTGACCAAATAAATATCAAGTGCGTGGTGGCATAGGAAACCAACACCAGAGAAATAAAGTTCGAACAAGATTAAATACTTGTTACAAATAAAATACTGTTCTATATCCTTTATTATAATAACTGTTTTAAAAGTCAATTGCATAATAGTGCCCACTAGTCATAAACGTTTAATTTATTGAGACTGCTTTGTTATCAAATATCTTTTTTACTTAATAAGTCTTTCCCAATGTCTTCCGCAATACACGAACTACGCGTGTGTGTATTTTACGTTAATCATAATACATTATGATTCCTCCTGCGCGCTACCACATTACCGCGAAGGTTTTTGTATTATATGGTACATGCATACCATTCTTGCATACCAGGTATATGCGTAATACAAGCTGTTAAACATATCGATGGAAAGCGTTATAGACGCTTAAGTATGTTTCATAATTAATGATAATCAATAAAGGAGCATATACTTTTAACATGTTTTTAGCCAGGAATGTTATTTTGATTTTGAACGTTATTGTTTGATTCCATGAGAATTTTCTTTGAAAATTATCAATTCGCTAAACTGTACAAAATTCTCTATGACAGTTCTATGC
>VMBQ01000960.1:0-73636 GCA_007657795.1 Dreissena rostriformis | reverse complement strand
GGTGGTTTTTTGGTAACATGCCGGCATTACGTTACTATGGAAACGTATGTGGTACACCCTGATGCTGTGATAATGTCAAAATTCTATGACTGCATGATATAAAAAGGTTTTATGGCGTAAAAAATAACTCAACGCGTCGACTAAAACTACGATGGCAAGTCATTTTCACAACAGCATGACGCCAAAAATTATGTTGATTGTCGACTTAGGATAAGATTTCAATACTTGAAGAGCCCGCGTGTTGGCATAACAGTCTAATCTCTGACGATATTTTATCCTTTAGCAGGACGGCTAATAATGACACCTTTTTCATATCATGACGTCATAGAATTTTGACATCATCACAGTATCAGGGTGTACCATATACGTTTCCATACGCTACTGTGTTACTCGTTATAATATGATTGTCCATTTTTTTAGAGATTGAGCTCAAGTTGGAGACATTATTGCGTAGTATTGTTTATTTGGTATGGTTTGGTTGTCAAACAAAGATAATTTAGTCCTCTGTCTATAATAATACTCTTAATATCGAAACCCTCAATTAAAGAATGGAACAGTAATAGTTTTAACTATATCTTGATTATTAGATATGTATATAGGAACAGAAAAACACATCACTTAAATAAATAATAATGACGATGAACGGAAGTTTTTTGATACCAGTTATATAAGCGCAAATACAAACTGTATGCACTTACTTGTTTCACAAACTGTTCCCTTGAATCCAGCCGCGCATGCGCACGTATAAGCATTGAGGCCATCTGTGCATTGTCCGCCATTTTTACACGGAGCCGGGGCACAATCGTTAATATCTAGAATGTAATGAACTTCTTACTTATAAAAAAGTACATCGTCGAAACCTATTGTTCTTGATCCAATATTACTACATTTTGTATAATACTAGCAAAAATGAAAAAAAAAAAAATCTTGAATAAAATAAAACAGATCTATATTTCTTTAAATTATTTGCGCGAGAAGCTTAAGCAAATTGAGTCGAGCATGCGTCCCGAAGATAAATACAACGCAATAATCTGTGTTATTATAACCAATTATTAACATAATTTTTATATTGGTAAAATAGTACATGTATAAGTTAAGGCTCAAAACTAAAAGTAGGAATAAAATATGTATTCCCCACGTGAATAACTGATATGCATGACGAATTTCGGCCAAAGAGTTCCAGGCTTCATGTCCACATATATTGGCATTTTTAGAATGGTTCAAATAAACAGCGTTCTTTAGGGATTTATTGACGGACGGACTCCTTGCGTGCGTGTGTGTGTTTAAGTATTTATTGCGCAATAAATTAATGACTTTAACTAAAGAAAATGCCCGAAAAATAAAGTGAATCCGTTCAAGAGGCGACTCTTTGTCAACTATGAGTTAATGGCGAGAAACAACCAGCAATCTAACGTCGAGCAAATTGATTATGAAATTGGCAAGATTGCGTCAGCGTTATAAAAAAATAAGAAATTTCAATTCGGAAGCAAACTCACTTCCGCACACGGGATTTGAGCCGGACCAGGCGCCACTTCCGCTGCAGGTGCGAGCGAGATCTCCACCCGTGTGTTGATATCCGGAGAGACACGTATACCTTTATTTATAAAAGATTGCTACTTAAAACGAGAAAGTATACTATGTGTGACGATATGACGTTATAATGGTTATTATACAAAATTGTACATGACAATTATAAATACTATATCCTACATCAAATCAATTATTATTTTAATATATACTATTTGAAAGGCATAAGACAGCTACACTTATCCATGTTTGATTAGTAACTCGTAAGCCATTTGCATGGCTGGGTAGTACTTCAAGCATCGAAATATCTCATGATTCAATATACTAAACATTTCATTATCTTATTTCGATTTGAAATTGTATATAATAGTTATTATATGTATGTACTATGTGTAACTTAAATAAAATATGAAACTACTACCTGGAAGTGTGACCGATGGCTGTACCGGTGTACGTCATTTGCGCACCGTCGACCTTCGGCGGAACTCCGCACTCAATATCTACAGACAGCAGAAAATAGAAATATGGAAACTATTTTTATTAGAAAATAAATTCACCCCAGGCAACCCGATACCTTGTGAGCAGCGTAATACCATTCGAGCAGCGTTGTGTATTTAAGCATGAACTTACATAGGGTAAGTAAATTCGAAAAAAAATAAATAATCAAAGTCCAATTTAAAAACAAAAGTGTATTAACGTTAATAACAAAGGTATTGGCCTACATGTTGAAAAAATCCCGAAAAATTTTCTTAAAAAATGAGCGAACTGTGGCTCCCTGAAGTAGAAGATCGGGCAAAATGGGCCATGTTCAGGCATTTAGGGGAGAAAAACTGCTTTAATTTGCAAGCCACTACAATAATTAAAGGATTTATACAAACTTTCACACACTGGCTGCCATAACCTCTCAGCAGGGTTTCTCCAGAAAACTATTTCTTGTGGAGAAATTTGCTTTTTTAATGACAATGTTGGGAAAACATGGATACCATATGGAGAAGACCAAGAAACGTTATGTGAGCAGCGACTTTATAATTCTTTTATAATTCAACAAAGTCGTCATTGTGACATTGAAACGTGATTTCTTTGATTGTGATTGTAAACTAATAAAGAGTTTTCACTACCCAGCATACTAATTTAAATGCACATCAGAAGGAAATGTTTTACATTATTACTGGTAACATGAATATGTTGATGTTTTTCAAAAAAATATGTGTACAAGCATTTATTGTAATCCTATTTATCCTGTCTCCAAGGATAACATTTACATGTCTTTATTGTCAGTACCATATTCTATCCTGAACTATGGAACTCATTGGCAAATATTCAGATCTATCACAATTTAACCCTTTGCATGCTGGGTAATTTGTCGTCTGCTAAAATGTCGTCTGCTGAATTTCTAAAATAAGCATTTTCTTTGATTTTTTTCAAAGAATACTATCAGAATAGCAAACAGTTTGGATCCTGATGAGACGCCACGTTCTGTGGCGTCTCATCTGGATCCAAATTGTTTGCAAAAACCTTCAAAATCCGGTTCCAGCACTCAAAGGGAAAAAGCCTTCTTAGGGGATGTTTTACTGGTAGCAAGAGTACTATTAATGAGTAGTGAACCTGTTTCATTTAATATCCACTGTGACCTTGACCTTTACCCTATTGACCACGTTCAAAGCAACCATCATATCAGTTTGCATGGTTATAGGTGAAAGTGTTCCCTAGATATCGTGCGGAAACAAATGGTGGACCGACCGAATTGCCGACCTATTAGAGCTTTTTATAAAAATGAGTCAGTACTCACAAAATTTCATACCCACCGTTCCATTGATATCCTGCGGAAACGAATGGTGTACGGACCGACTTAGCGACCTTCAAATTTACCTACCGATTTAACGACCGAAGGGCAGGTGCATAGTAATATATTCCAGCATCTTCGGAGGGGACATAGCAGTTTTAATGTTTTGTGTAAATTATAGTCACTTGTCAACCAATTATTCCAAAAACAATTTTCACATTAATTTTTGGCATATTTCATAGTAAACATATAGAAAACATATTTTAACGATTAGAACCTTTATAAAAATGAAGGGTAAATACTCACTAAATTTCATCCCCACCGCACCCCCGCACGGTACGTTCGAGCCTCGACTGTAGCCACCGCATCCACCCAAATGGATCTCGTGGTAGTTGGCGAAAAACTCGTCAGGGAGGTATTCGGCCGAAGGGACGACGGAGGCGCCGTCATACCTGTAACATAGTTCGTGGAGAACACAATTACATAAACGCCTATTTCAGTTTTCAATAGTTCAAACCTATTTATTTGTGCTCGATTGCATCGAAAGCCTAAGGCTTATTTGAAACGCTCTCGAGTCCGTTTCCTGAAACATAGAACCAGTATATGGTGTCTTTGGGGAAGATCGAAGGAACGCTCCCAGTAGGGATCGAACCCGTGATCTCCCGGTCTCTAGGTGGACACCCTATCCACTACGCCACGGCGAATTCAGTTTTCATTGCGATTTGTGTTTGCGTATTAAACGCTCATATAACGTTTTCCAATGTTCGTAATATACTAGACAACAGCAGCGGCCAGACGGTCCCGCTACAGCAAGAATTTTATTTTAATTGTGACCGTTCTGCACAATTGTCTAGCATGTACTTACTTACTAATTTTATATAACATATCGCTACTATAAATAGTAAAAAAATGACGTCACGACCGGGCCATTATTCGTATCTTGCGGGCCAATATAAATTATATCGGCCCGCTTAGCCGGGCCGATTTTATATCTGAAAAGAATCGGATCGTTATGACGGCAGCGGGAGGATTATAGACGTCCGACCCAGCTTTGCCGTGTGTTATTGTCTTAATACAAACAGTGACCGGTTAACTACCCATGATACAGACGGTAGTATGTAAGATAGGAAAAGTCCAGCTTATTAAGAAAGGAGTGTAGTTAATAAATGACATTTTGGCCTATCGGGTTGACAGTACATGGGAAAGTCGTCTGGGTAAATTAATTAATAAATTGTAATAAGGCCACACCATACAATCGTTGTTTATGTACATGTTCACAAAAGGCCACGCCATGAAATTGTTATGTTTGTCAATAAAAAATTTCTCAAAGGTTAACTAGATTATGTTATAACGTCACTTACCACTGGTACATGAGCGTGTTGTGTCCGCCGACATAGGCCGTATACCCTTGTCCTCTCGGGTTGAAGAAGAAAGTGAGGTAGCTGTTGGGATTCCCATCGCAGTTACTGAAGGTCAGTTCCTGGCCGTTGACCTTCCATCCCTGCACTGCGCCCGTATAGGTCATCGCTTGCGGAATAAAACCGACGAAAATATAAGGCGCCATCTGAGTGTTACCCGGACCCTGGTACCCGCTGTGTGCCGAATATTGCACCGACACTGGTGTATTCATGTACGCCGTCAACTGGGACATCCACGACGTGTACTGGACGCCGGTTGAGCGCTTGTGACGTATGAGCACGTGGCCCTTGTCGTCATAGAGGGAGGACATGTCGACATTGACGTTTGTTGAGGTGGATAGGAACGTGTATCCGTAGCCGTTGTAGAACTGACAGTAGATGCGATATGACTGCCCGGCGCTGTTCTGGACGGTGTACGTGCCGCTTTTAAGAGCGCCGTTAGCTTGAGCTTGAAGCGTCTTGCAGTTGTCTGCAAACAATTGGAGACAGACGTGGCGCTTTTATTTATACACTGTTATGTTTTATGATGACCTACGTTGCTTTCATAGATTCCAGAACTTGTTAAAATGAGATTCTGTAATTACTTATTATACACGAAGTTTAAGCTGGCCTTAATGAATATTCCATTAAAACCAGTTGATAATAATAACCGATTCTAAATTAGGTTATACCATCGCACCTTATTTCTACGGATAATTGAAGCGACACACGCGCACATATGTAAGTAACAGCCAGAGTTCTACCTCAACCGAGACCCTGTTTTTAACACCACAAGGCCACTTAGTGGTTGTTACCTAGTGAAACTCGAATTTGGCCAAAGAAATTAAAGTTTCGTTCGTAAAACATAATTTTTGCATTATTATGTGTTTAAGTCCGTATTGATATAGTCAATTGCATAGTGAAAAGATAACGATAACACTAATATGGTGCGTGACGTTAACACGATACTGCGATTATGATGGTTAACTATAAGAACTGATGCGTGTTTATTATGGTACAACAGAACGACATCACGATGACACGGTTGCGATGTTGCGATTAAGCTATTAACTTAAGAAGGTGTAATGATGCGATAATACGATGGTACAACAGCACGATATCACGAAGACGCTGTTACGATGTTGCGATTAAGATATTAACTAAAGGCGGTATAATGGCGCGATTATACGGTGGTACAACGGAACGACATCACTAAGACGCTGTTACGATGGTGCGATGAAGATGATAAACTAATGACGGTGCAATGATGCGTTTATACGATGGCACAACAGCACGACATCACGGTGACACTGTCGCGATGTTGCGATAAGGATGGTAAACTAAATACTTTGCAAGTATGCGATTATACGATGGAAAAACAGAACGACATCACGATGACGATGTTATAATATGGTGCGATGAAGATGGTAAACTAACCACGTTATAAGTATGTGATTATACGATGGCACAACAGCATGACACAACGACGCCACTGTTACGACAGTGCGATGAACATGACGATGCTACACCGTACAATAATCATCGAGTGGTCGTTGTGTCCCCATCGCATCATCAAATTCGGATCATTGTGCCACCGCACTGTCAGAGATTAGAGGTAATAGGAAAAGATATGATGACATTCATGGAACATCGTAGTATATTTAATAAAATATATTCGTACACGTGTTCTTCGTTGTACCGAGAAATTCATTTTATCAAAATGTATGTGTGCAATTGTTATTATTATACTGAGAATTGCTCTTTATCGAGGCCTTTTTTTCTTTTTGTAACCTGTTTGCCTTTTAATTTCGAGAATATAATGTAACATCAGGTACCTAATGCGACAAAGGAACGAATATTGATAAACCATCAAATGTAGATGTTTTAATAAACAGGAAATAAAGACAAGCATAGGTATTTGGTATACGTATGCGCGAGTAAAACATTACATTCAAATACGACGATCACGTTCGTATTGTGAAATTATCNAACAATATGTTTAAATAACTTGTCTTACTTGAGGAGGCGACGGCAAAAAGCGCGGCCAATATGGCGCACACAAATGCAGTCTGTGGACACATTTTTTTGCGCCAACTTGTGAACCCGACTTGTCGGCTTTCACAGATCTGCTGTCGATTTGTGGTGTGGGACTGTCCGGTACTAGCTGTTAAAGAAATATTGAAACAGTTTTATGTATAACATGTTCTTCGTGTTTGTTTTTCTATACATTTAAATATTGTCTGTTTCCCATATGCTCAATGTTAAACTAGTGTTCGTATATGCTGTATAAGTTGTAAATATTCTCTCCCTTTAAAGACATTAAAGTTTGCTGTATAATCTGTAGCCCCTTCAACTATGTACCTTTTGATGCACTTTGTATATTTTTGCTCATATTGTCATGTTATGCATGAACTGAGCTTGAAATAAATTAACTTAGAAACTTGGAAACTTGACTGATTATTCAGATAAGTGAGCTAACATTAATGTATTGATTACTGAAAAAAATTCATTTGGATAAATGAAAAATGACAAGAAATACAAACTGCTCATTCAACAAAACGTCAAACAACAATAGTTTTACAAACGAATGACTTAAATAAATCAACAATTAAAAAAAAACAGCATAATGAAATTAGTAAAGACAATCATAAGCACGGAAACTGATTTAAGATAATAATAATAAATATTATAATTAACAGAAATAATAATAATTAAGTATACTAATCATAATAATATAAATATTATTCATTATTTGATAAAATAATGTTAAGCGCGCCTTTGAAAGATTTACCTGTTGCGAAACCAAGCTCTCCAAGACAATTAAATACAGTTACTGCTGTCTCACTCACCTTGTAGGGTCAGCAAGAGAGTCCGGTGGCCCGCATTGCTCAACTGTCTCAAAGCGCATGTGAGCAGGAATCTTTTTCTATTGTATTCTCTGCTACTACTACTACTAACGCGACTACACGTGAAACGCTACATAACGACGATAATGTGTAATAAGCGACCGGTTTAATCTTAAATTAGGAGACCGCAGGTGAAGTGTATTCCGGACAGGACAATTTAGTTTGAATTTCGGATAAATTGCTTTTTGCGGTTTGCGTTCTTTTTTTTTGCAAAAATATTGTTTTGTCACACTGTGGCAGACAGTGTTATTGGGAAAAATATGTCAATTAACTTTTTAAACGAATTTTTCACTGATGTTATGCTAATATTTTATTGAAGTTATAACTCTTTGTTAATTTAATGTACCAATTTCACAGTTGTAACTTTGGATAATATTCATACTATACTCATGATGTATACACTATCGTTTACAGTCAACAGTCCGCAACATACACAACATACGCAGAGATCAGCAAAACAATCAAACAATCCGTTACATTAGGTTTACGTCTATCTTCTGAAATTATGTTTGGTATATTAATTTTGCATTAATTTACGACTGATTGATGAGCTTTTTTATGAAGTTTATTCAAACACACGTTTTTTTACATCGGCTTATATCCCGCATCACAGGTTGTTGTTGTTCGGTGATTTTCCGTCTGAACCTGACCCATTTACTTAGTGTCAGGAGCAAATATCTCAGCCAAAACAGATATAATTATTACTAATATTACTACTTCTTCTACTGTGTTTATGTGTGTATTTCGAAGTTTATAATGTCCTTCCGGGCCAGAGGCCGAATAATGTGAAGACCCGAAGTGTGTCCCAGCACTCCTACCTAATTGGCTAATTGGCTTACTAGACTTGCGAAAGTTGGGACGAATTTTGAATTATGGCTACAATTTCCTGCAATTCAGTTTTACTGAAAAGTGTTCAATTTTGGTGGGCTCTGTGTGTAGGGGGGTGGCCGGAGTGCCCGGAGGAAAACCACCTGTCCGGTAAAGTGACCACCTACCAAACTCACATGCTCCGGGAACGAGGATTGAACCCGGGTCGCATAAGTGAGAAGCGCATGAACCAAACCACTGCGCTCACCGGACAGCCTTCTTCTTCCACTACTAATTCTGACACTACAAATGAGCCCCCGGGGTTTTAATGCATGTGCGTAAAGTGTCGTCCCAGATTAGCCTGTGTAGTCCGCACAGGCTAATGAGGGACGACACTTTCCGCTTGTATGATATTTTTCGTTTGAAGAAAGTCTCTTCATAGTAAAAATCCAATTAAGGCGGAAAGTGTCATCCCTGATTAGCCTGTGAAGGCTGCACAGGCTAATCTGGGACGACACCTACGCACATGCATTAAACCCCATTTTCACAGAGCGAGGCCCAAATACCACTGATCTGAGCTAGTGAGCAGGTGAGCTAACTGGATTTGTGTTATAATCCTCATATATTACATTATTTTTGCTGGCATAACTTCAAGGACATATAACCAGTTCAACAACAGATCATACGCTTAAATAGTTTTAAGCCATTTAGTGCAGAATAATTTTTAAATATGTATAAGTTTATAATAGGTTAATCTCACACAGAGAAGATTAATTTTGAAAGGGAATTAACCATGGATTGACCTTAATAACTTCCATTTGGCAGCAAATTGAATATACAAGTTCAGTGGTACGTTTTCAATGAGTATAACGATTGGTCGAATAAGAACATCAGTTGTATCAAATGGCCCAAATCTAAAATCCTGCAAATAAGCCTAGCATTTAGGGGACCAGAGCCAAAAGAGGGTTAATAATTCATTAAATTGTGATAACTTTGTAAAGAATATGTCAAAGTAAAATAATGTGTGTTTATATAGATGACTTTGGTAACAAGAATCTTAAAATAACCAGAAAAAAATCCTCTGATTTATATCAATATCAAAAGTGGTCCTTTAGGGCCTAAATCCTGAATTCAGGAATAATCCTGAACGTTGTCACCTCTTTACATGCAATAACAATTCTTTCTATCAATACAAATATCATATAGAATAATCCTATTGTAAATTGTGTTGTTTGCTTTAAATGTTTAATATCATGGTCGTTTGAATAACGTTGGTAATTGTCTGAAGTCCAAACGTTTGATTAATGTCTATAATTTTCTGAAGTCCAAGGTTATTAACATTCCTTGAGGGCGATTGCTTTTTAATCCAAAGTTCANTAAAATTCGCCGTATATCTCGACTTAACTCGCTGCGAATTTTCTTAGTGGAGCTGTATAAAAGTCATCCCGCTAAGAAATTTCGCAGCGAGTAAAGTCGAGATATAGAGCGAATATTAATACGAAATACACGCTAGTAACTTTCTTGCTGATATGGCTTGAAAGGAAGCGGCATTAAACACATTAATACAAGTAATAAAGGGTATAAAACGGCGAACAATACCTGTCTCTGCATGGATGTCGCCATCTTGTCTATCCCGTGTACACCCCCTCTGTAACGACTATTAACGTATAGATTTCAGTGGTCTTGACCCGAGCAATCATAAATGCTCGATTGGTCATTGTCGGCTCGGGTACTATTAAAATGTACCCCGGGTACTCTTAAGTATACTTAAAAGTACCCCGGGTACGCTAAATATACTAAAACGTACCCAGCAAATTTAGACTGTACCCGAGTTTTATTCCCGCCCAAAATCCGATGTCGTAAAACGCGCTACGGAATACGAAACAAAATTATATTATCTTTGAACAAAACCTGCCGCAACATGCTTTTTTGAGTATGTGTTTCGATAATATAGAGACCATTGTACAAAATATTGACATGAATATTAACACCATTAATTTGAAAACAAATAGCCAACAACGACCAATTTAGCGTTAGAATTCCCGGTAAAGTTTTAGTATATTTTCCGTACCAGGGGTACATTTAAGTATACTTAAGAGTACCCGGGGTACATTTAAGTAGTACCCGAGCCGACAATGACCAATCGAGCATCACAAATGGTCACGGGGTCACAGAGAATGGAAATGCAGTTGCCATTTCGTAACCAAGGTGATAATAAAGATTTGTGCTCCTTAAAATGCAAAACTGTCGAAGATTTACGGTAGAAGAGTGTTATGAAAGGGAAAACTTATGAGTAAAATTGTTGTATTCTGTTTTTATTTCGAAAAGTTGACGTAATTGATTTGGAAAGATGGCCTATTAAACGCAATAACAGACAAGTGAACGCTGAGCACAGAAACGGATTAAAATAGAGGATTTTTAAACAACGTATGTAGCAATAGGACGACCTCAAGAGTCTGGTGGGTTTAATAAATATCCATCAGACAACGTCTGGTTTTCACTTTGGTTCAAGACAACTGAGAAAACCTCAAAGCAATGATTATAAGCAGATACGACATTTTAAGAGTTTAATTGATGATATTTCGGGGTAATACCGTGAAGTAATTTTCTCAATACAGTCAAACACATTAAGACTTGTTCACGTTTTGGTAAATTGACAAAATTGAAAAATATTGTTTCAGATCTGCAAATTTTCGTTGTAGTAATGATATTTGTGAGGAAAAAGTAATACTGAACATTTACCATGCTCTTAAATATCCATTACATGCATCTTTTGGCGATTTTAAAACCTGAAAATTATAAAGCGTTACAAACGCGAAACGATTGAATAATTCGGAGAGTTCTGTTGGTATCGTTATATTTTGTGACATTACGAGGATTGCTTGACTTTTACTCCAAGGGACAGTGGTTCGAGTCCCGGTGTGGATTATTTTTATTTTATTTTTTTATATTTCTTCTTGTTTTATACTGAAGCTATTTAGTTCCGATGTTTACATTTATCAATTAAAAGCATTTAATGACAATTTCAAAACATGCCAAAATCTCTGAACAAGTCCCTTTAATATCAACATTCGACAACAGGAGACATCGTATAGGTGTCTTTATGTTTATATTCATTTTTAACATCTTTGAAATGTAAAATAAAGAGAGACAATGAGGAAATTAACAGGAATTAATTCCACGAGAATTTGCGAAAATTCATCACTTAGCAATGAATTAAGACATAATTCTACTGCAGTATTTAATTGGTATGAAGGATTATCATGTTTTTGACCTGTGCAATTGGGTGCATTTATGCCGGTATATATTTCTTTTCCCTCTCCACCCTTTCCACGAGAGATGTTTTAGAGTGGGTTCAAGCAGGAGACTGGGGACTACCCGATTTCAGAGCTGAACCGGTTACACCTGGTTCTTTTAAAGCCCCATTACTACTTAAAATAAAAAAAAATAAAAAAAATCAGTGTTCCATATAGCAATTGCCGAAATTTCAACGCCAGAGGTGTTCTGGTAACATAGATGTTTGTAGATATAAAATGCACGTTTTTATTTTTTTTGTGACACAATAAATTCCATTTTAATTTCCGGCAAATATATCTATTCATATGAGACAAAAACACTAAAATTGTATTATGTTAGTGTTCATGTGTCGTATGAATAGATATCCGTGCGGGAAATTAAAATGAATTTTATTGTGACACGAAAAAATAAAAATGTGCATTTTAGATTTACAAACATCTATGTTACAAGACCTTATCTGGCTTTGAAATTTTGGCTATTGCTATAAGGAACATTGATTTTTTATTGGGTAACTTTATTTTACGAAATACTTTGCGAACTTTCCGTTGATTTTTGAGTATTAATGGGGCTTTAAGTGCCCGCGTTAAAGCACCGAAACGCTGCAGCTCGGTTATACGTCTCATGCGAAGGAAAATGTAATTGAGCCTCGTTCTGTGAAAAGGTGTTTTCTGCATGTGCGTAAAGTGTCGTCCCAGATTAGCCTGTGCAGTTCGCACATGCTAATCAAGGACGACACTTTCCGCTTTTATGATATTTTTCGTTTAAAGAAAGTCTTTTCTTAGCAAAAATCCAGTTTAGGCGGAAAGTGTCTTCCCTGATTAGCCTGTGAGGACTGCACAGGCTAATCTGGGACGACACTTTACGCACATGCAGTTAACACCTTTTCACAGAGCGAGGCTAAATGAGTAATAGCTGATAGACACAGTAGAAGCATGCAGTGTACTTGATTGGGTGGTTGCGTAGTGGCAACTGAGCATGTTTCTTTTTAATCTAGCTGCTTGTCTTACAAATCTTTATTTTAAGTGGAACATAAATTTTCGTTCGTTTTCTGGGTGGACCGATCCACAAATAAAACACAAACACATCGGAAAAGGACCGACGCACGTATTTTGTGTCCAAAATCAGAAATCCGCCAAGTTGTCCCATTTTTCTTTCGCAAATAAAACATTATACTCCACTGAGACGCAATTGGGGAAATGTGTACCTCTAATAGTATTTACGCTCCTCGGACATATTTTGCTGATAAAAAGGTGTTAAATAAATCGGCTTAACAATTAAGATAAATATTTATTTATTTGCTACATAATACGAAGCGAAATGTATTTCAGTTGGGAAAAGGAACAAGCCTGAGCATAAATATTGAGTTAACAATTTATTTCTGAAACCTTTTTAATAACCAATTTTCATTGGGTATTATTTTATGGTACTTTATTTAGTGTTTTGGGATTAAAATTTGTACGAAATCAAATATTTATGAGTGTTAATTGATGTTAATTGATTGCTTAAGTCCGATATCAGGTTACTTGATGACTGTGTATTATTACTAACTTTACTTCTTTCTGACCCCGTACATCAAGGTTTGTAAATTTATATTACAGGGTGAAGGATCACGCGACTTTGTGGGACTCACAATTAAATGGAAATGGGTGTAAACACACAGGTAAGTTGTAGGTTTTTTTTTCAGATAACTTTTAAGAACAATTTATCTTAAGAATTTCAACTAGTGCATAGAAGACAGTTTTTATGCTGCTTATGGCAATGTGAAATACATCAGAATTACTTTATTTAATAAGCTTGTGTTCGTGGACAAAAATTCGATGTGTACAGCATCCATGAACATGGTTATACTTCACGCAACGTGAAATTTTGTCACCGATTTCAGACGTGTTCAAGGATTTATTCTTAAATCTTAAGATATCGACACAAACTGCAAGAAAAACTGTCTTTTATGCACTGAATACTTTTGCAACGGTATTTCAATTATTGAGATATTTGCAAAAATAAAGTTCTTAACTGTGTGTTTACATTCTGTACAGTCCGTGTGTAAACCCCTACAAACCCCTTTGATCCTGCATCCTGATTAGACGACAGAATAGCTCGAGCCGAATAAAACAATTACTACGTTGTACCACACCGTTCGGGGTCAGTTAGAAGCCGTGCAAGGAATATATACTACCGAGTACCATTCTTTCTCCAGCAACATAATAACTGGACTCTATCGAACAGTTAGCTATACTCGAATGTGATTTATTAGTTCAATTCATATTGGCCTTGCCATTGGGCTAAAGACACCAAAATTAGTCGGAGGCGATTTGAATTACTAGTAAACTTATTTAAGACAATCTTATTTATTGACAAGAAAAGTGTGCAACATCTTTCTAGGTAACTATCATCAAGCAATTATTTTATATATAAATTAACAATTTTTAAACAGCTTGTTGCTGCAAAAAATCATGCAAGCGGATCCATGCCGCATACTTATGTTCATTACAGTCGTTTAAATTCACCCATTTATGCCTAGCGTCTAGAAAAAAGGCCTTGGCAAACAGCGTAGACCCAGATGAGACGCCGCATGATGCGGCGTCTCATCAGGGTCTGCGCTGTTTGCTTAAAGGAATTTCAGTAAGAAATATTGTAAAAATAGAAATAAATATACCAGACATCCCTAATTTTGGAAATACATTAATCCAATTTAGAAGGATGGGAGAGTCCACTAGGCATGAATGGGTAAAAATAGAACCTGAAGGCGATTGCTTTTTAATCGAAAAGGTCAGTTGTTCTTTCACACAATAAACGACATTTAACCCATTCATGCCTAGTGGACTCTCCCATCCTTCTAAATTGGATCAATTCATTTCCAAAATAAGGGATGTCTGGTATATTTATTTCTATATTTAGAATATTTCTTACAGAAATTCNCCCCAAAAAAAAAAAAAATAATAACCCTCAAAATTGTCAATTTGTTTTACACAATTATAAAAAATAAAAACGTAAGTCGAAATTATTATTTTTTATTTTGAGTTTTTTTTTAGGGGGTAGAAGTGGGGTGGAGTGCCTGTGGTATTCATGTGTATTGCCTCCTATCGATATAATTACGTAGGAAGGCGGTAACAGGCGTGATCTTATATAAGTGAACCAAAGAGCTCGGGAGTAAACTTGGGAGACTTTTTATTTTAGTAATATATATAAATGCTAATTTCCTTACTTACATTTTTTTTTATTTTGTGACTTAATGTTTTTGTTATATCGAAATGCATTATTGCTTACATAAATACATCTATACAGAAAGGTGCTTAGGTTCGATCCGATACTTATATATGTTGTTTTTTTTTTAAGTTGTGTATCATACAAATGTGTCCATCCCATTTTAGCAACAGCATTGTTTTTCCCGCGCATTATAAGCTTACAATTAATAAGTAAAGAAACGCTCTTATTTTTATTGTAACGGGCACGATTACCCATTATAAACGGTTTAGTCAGATAGCCATCTTTATGAAACGGTTATATATGGAATATTTGGTGAACATTGTATAAAGATGACGTTTTGAATGCGAGTCTTTTAAACATATCAGCCTCGTTCTAGGAAAAATGGGCTTAATGCATGAGCGTAAAGTGTCGTCCCATATAAGCCTGTTCATTATGCACATGCTAATCAGGAATGACACTTTCCGCTTAAAGTGGATTTTTGCTACAAAAGAGACTTCCTTAAAACAAAAAAGCGGAAAGTGTCGTCCCTGATAAGCATGTGCTGACTGCACAGGCTAATCTGGGACGACACTTTACGCACATACAATAAGGCCAAGTTTCCCAGAACGAGGCTCATATGAGTTCGAGTCTTGCAGAGTGCTTCAAGCTCTCGTGCCGAGAGCTTCAATATATCGGTCCAAGCATGCTAATCTTCCTTATCAAATATCTTCCTTATATTCTATGTACTAGTATCATATTATTCTTCCCTAATGAATCACGCAAATGAAATGTTAATATTTATAAATAATGCACAAAATCTTGTTTTTTCCAGCTCAGCACTTGGTGTTTTTGTTTACTACATTTCAGATCTCTTTTAAATGTCGATCTACTAAAAAACGTGTGCTTAAAGGCGATAACATGAGGTTTTGAGTTTTTACAATGGATTGTTCATCCGATCGATTTGGCGGAAGTAATAAGATAAAACAATATTTTCGGATTCAGTTGAGCACAAAACAACAAACAAATTTTTAGCGAATATAATGTTTTGTAAGCATACGTAATGTTAAGTTTACAGATTATATGGCAAACATACGACACACCAAATAATCTTCAAGTGGGGCATGTTCAAAGTTTGTATATGTTTGTTCATCGCGTAACAAAATAAATCATATATAACACACACGCACGCGAAAAAATATCAATGACTGATATATATTAGAAATAGTGTTTACTTTATGGATTAAAAGTATTAAAAAGGGAAAATTATAACTCGTTTCAATGCTTTTTGGAAAAAAAAATCCCTTTCATATGAGCCACGCCCTGCGAAAACGGGGCCTAACGCATGTGCGTAAACTGTCGTCAGTCCGCACAGGCTAATCAGGGTCGTCACCTTCCGCTTGTATGGAATTTTCGTTTAAAGGAAATCTCTTCGAAACAAAAAATCCAGTCCAGGCGGAAAGTGTCGTCCCTAATGAGCCTGAGCGGACTGAACAGGCTAATCTTGGGCGACACTCTACGCACATGAATAAAGCCTCGTTTTTTCCTGAGCGCGGCTCATATATAACGTTTAAAATATACAACCAAACTCTTATGTCTAGATGGCCGAGTAATGGGTGCTTGATATTTATGTTTACAGCCCGTACGTCTCAGGTTCGAATCCCGACAAAGGCCTTTTAAAAACTACCGGTTACTGTTTTCTTTGTAATTGATTTCTTATAATTTAATATATTCTAAATACCTTTGTATTTAGAATAAACTAATTTCGTTTCAAAACAACAAACAATGTGTTAAACCTGTAACTCGTTTAAGCCAGTGTCTAATTTGATTTGAAAAAAGTCCCGAATCCAGTCAGCTGTCATGTGTCTATCGTTCTGACCACGTGACCAGTTTGTACACAAAGACGTAAAAAAATAACGATATTTTAACTACAAGATATTGAATTTGTACAGAGGCTGTTTTCGTCGATGATCGGCAGTTTCCGAATTGGTTCCGTACACGACCAAGTACTGTCCGCTTTTCTTCGGAGTGAGTATTTCACCCTCCCACGTGTAATCGTCGACTTTCTCGAGCACAATGTCCTCGATGTAAACGTCGCCAAGAAACGGGGACGCGATGCGGAATTTAATGGGCGCGTTCGGCTCAAGGTCTCGATACGTGGGTTCCAGAATACACACTTGGAAAGTCTGAGCGGCGGTGTATGAAAACGGGAACGTTTTCACCATATTGTTAATGTCCGTACACTTAAGTATATACTTAACGAGACCCGGCGTTCGTGGCGCCGTGTCGCCCTCGCGCTTGCCGGCCAGTTTCAGGATGTAAACTCCGGGCGATGGTGGGCGCACGAGGATCTTGTAGTGGTCTTCGGAGTCCCGGAAGGTCGCCACGTAGGCGTCCATGTTCACCTTGTCGGAAGTATCAAGCGTCGCGGTAATCTGCATGATCGGAACGATGGTCGTCTTCACGATGATGTGCAGCTCCTTCCGGAACACGATGATTGGTTCCCGGTGCGAAAACTCGACGCCCCAGTCTTTGGTGACCGCCTCGACCTTGACCGTCTTGTTGTACTCCTCGAGCGACACTGGCCGCTTCAGGAGTTGCCACATCTCGGACGACATCGGGTCGTTGCGCAGGTACGGGAAGTGGTCGTTGATGAAATTCTCAGGGTCCGTCATAAACCTGTAAAATATGCGTTGATGGATACGTTTCGTGTATAACTATTTATTGTATCTTGTTGGGGAATCACAATGTGGATCGTTCTTATGCCCTCCTCTGCAGGTGGGCATCATATTCACTACGCAGCATTGACGCTTACATGGGCTTTTTAAAGTGGTTTGTAGCCGAGTATTAATATGCCTGTATTACAAAATGGGAAGTTTTGTTGGCATTGAATTCAATGGCATGAACATGATTAAAAGCAGCTAACAAAGGCACAAGTTTAGTTCTGTTTTTATAAACACAATCCTCGAAATAAACTTTTTTGTTCAGAACTTGTCCTAGGTACAGGGTCAAAATTAAAAAATATGAAGTGGATCTCAACAACGAATACAAGTCTAAACACACAGTTTTTTTAGGGTTCATGTCTACGCTAAAAGTGAACCGTTGTGTACTTATGACCAGTCCCGCTTAGAAGTAACCCCATGATATTGTCATAATGATACACTCGCAAATGAAATACTCCAGTGATTTGGTGAAACTCTTTCTGTATCCTTCGCTAAGGCATGTAACCCCGTTTAACAAAGTGAAATTGTCAACTGATGTGTTACCTCCCCTGCTATTGTGATAATAAGCAAACAAAATACAAAGAAGGTTACGCCAACCTTTGAATCAACGGCTAATAGAAAGTGCCCTCGCTATCATAAAGAGAACTTTATTGAATATGGGTGTTTCAAGTGATGAATGGAAGCCGTTGATTTATTTTGTATCTCATTCATAAAGTTGTAACCATGTATTATAAATGCACCTCGCTCTGCGAAAACGAACCTAATGCGTGTGCGAAAAGTTTCATCTCAGAATGAGATAAGCACAGGCTTATCAGGGACGAAACTTTCCCCCATAAATGGATTTTCGTTACGAAGAGAGTTCTCTTAAACGATAAATTTCATAAAAGCGGGAAGTGTCGTCCCTAATATCGCAGAGCGAGGCTTATTTGTAATACAGGGTTACAACTTTCTACAAGGTTACAGATAAGCACAGGCTAATATGGGATAACACTTTACGCAAATGCATAAAGCCCAGTTTTCCCAGATAGCGACTCATATTACCTACACCAATACCTTTAACTAAGTGCACAAATCAAAAAGATATATGAACGCATCTCACCAGAACTCTTCGTATCGCCAATTGAAGATATAAGTTAAATAATAATATGAGCCTCGTTCTGGGAAAACTGGGCTTAATGCACATGCGCAATCTGGAACGACACTATACGCACATGCATTACGCCCCGTTTTCCCAGAGCGAGGCTTATATATCTTAAAAGATGTATCAACGCCTCTCACCAGAATTATTCCTCATATCTCCGATGGTAGATGAATTAAAGCGAAAAGTGTCGTCCCTGAATAGCCTCTGCGGACTGCACATGCGTATCTGGAACGACACTATTCGCAAATGTATTATGCATCCTACCAGAACTCCTCGTATCGCCGATGGTAGACGCCCTCCTCGTCCTCGAACCCCGCTCCCCAGGCGCAGTCGACAAACCTCCAGTCGTGGCCCACGTAGACGGCGTTCCAGGCGTGTTCCGGTTCGTCCAACTGCGTGAACGGCTCTTCCGGGTCGAACTTGGAGTCTTTCACGTAACCTTTCAGCTTCTTCACCGGGATCGACACTGACCTGTAGAATATGAAACTAGGGATCGACACTGACCTGTAGAATATAGTGTTGGTGCCCAAATTAAGGTGTGTTTTTCTCACTATCACTAAGTGATATACAGGGCTTTAGTGCCAAGGAGAACAAGTCAGCTCTGTGTATATTACACAGTAAGGTTCAGCAAAGTATTTCCTGTTTTAAACGTTTCTTTCATATACTTTGCTAACATTATATGTTCATTTTTATAATTACGTTTTAATAATTGGTGATGATTTTTTTTTAATATCGACGAATTTTAAGCATTCACAGACAGTCGAGGATTACCCATTAGGCAGAGTAGGCAACTGCCTATGGGCCCCGCGACTTTAAGGGACCCATGAGACCGTGACGAAAGAATTTTTTTACTTATCTTCTTAGCCTAATCTAATGCCATGGCAAAACAAGTTATTTTATATCAATTTATTTTCCGATTAAAGGCTTGACATTGTCTTACCAAGTGGCAATCAATTATTATTTGCAAAACCGTGTGGGTTTGCTGGTGCTTTCGTTTTCATGATGTTTATTAGGGTGTTCCGACTGGAGTAGAATTCAACACATTGCTCGACGACAGTGATTTGTTTTTAAATTCTGAATCTAATATTTATAATGGCGTATTGAAATAACGGTATTGTCATAACATTTTAAACCTATAGAATGACACTGTCAAATTGTATGTCTTGCCAGCCTAGTCCACTGGTAGGCTAATTTAAACAAGTGAAATCGACTGGGCACTTGCGTTCTAGTAGGCACAAGGCCGACTAGGGTCCTGGGGCGTGGGCCCCAAACGTTTCATTGTTTATGTGTCTCCACGGTGCTTAATCCGGCACTGTTTACAGATGAAATGAAATTTGTCCTGAATATCAATATCTTGACAATAAAGACAATATCGTTCGTTTCTAGGAATATTTTGAGTGGCCTATCGACTCATTTAAATTCTAAACGGTAAAACTGATTATGTTAATTTTCCAATATAAACCTAAAGATTCGGGAACACTATCTAATTCATGAACCGCTGAATTGCGCATTTTGCTTTACCATTCATTTATCTTCCGCAAAACTGAAGGTGAATTCTATTTCTTCACACTGTTTGTTTCCAGACACTTCACATGCAGAATTTTAAATTGAGCCAACGAAAGCGTCGAACAACTGACAAATGGTTGGAGGTTTTGAATCAAATTGTTAACATTTGTTGATTTAAAAACTTATGGTTTTATTTACCAGAAAGATAGGAATTAAGGTTGGTTACACTTGTCGTTTTGGGGTGTTGGCGTGTTGACGTTTTTCAACTTTGCGACATACAGTTTTCATACTCCGAGTATAAAAATAGGTCATGGCAACATAAAGTTACTCGGCATTCGCCACAAAAACTTAATATTCCTGAGCCCAGTGAACGTTTTCACACAAATACGACAAGTTTGTACACACAAATCTCTCATTTAAGTGCCTTTTATTACGCATTTTGTTGCTGCGGATTCGTCATTTTGGCGTGGTGTCGTGTTGATTCCTTTCAAACACATCAGAACTATGAGGAAGTGAACAGCCACAATTTATTTGAGCCGCGCTTTGGGAAAACAGCGCTCAATGCATCTGCGTAAGGTGTCGTAACATATTAACCTGTGAAGTCCGCACAGGTTAATCGGGGACGACACTTTCCGCCTTAGCATGATTTTCGCTACAAAGAAACTTCCTTTAAACGAAAAATACCATTACAGCGGAAGGTGTCGTCCCTGATTAGCCTGTGCGGACTTCACAAGCTAATCTGGGACGACACATTACGCACAGGCATTAAGCAGCGTTTTCTCAGAGCGCTGCCAAAATATAAAGGATTTTATTCAATCAATGCGATTGTGTTCATACCTGCATAGCGCTGAGAACAGGTTGGTGTATCCCTCCGATGACGCCGCTGTGCCGTGACGTAAAATAACGTTCGGATCGTTCGGACTCTCGCGTTTCGGATAGTTGTACTTCCTGTCAAAGCTGAAGAAAGATGATACAATCTATTTAAATAATCTAGAAGAAAAACCTCCGTCAAATCAGTCGCTATCGTTGGCTAGCCCTACTTGACTTCATTATCATAAGCGTCACCATCATGATCATCACTATGCCATTTTTCAGCTAAATCATCATTTTGATCCTCGTCATCCTCCCTCTCCTACACCCCGCATCATCATTATCATCAAAAGCAGTAGCAACATCAGCAACAGTAGTAGCAACATTATCATCTTAATCATCGTCGTAATCATCCTCATTTATAACCATCAAAAGCCATCGTCATCATCACAATCATAATAAAAATCATCATTAACATCATATTTATCAATCGTCCACATCATAATCATCACTAGCAGCAGGAACAGCACCACCAACAGCAGTAGCGTCATCATCATCATCACCATCATCATCATCACCATCATCGTCAGTAAGCCCATGCGTGTCTTACCCGATGTTGTTGCAAATCCAGTAGTAGAAGGCTCGAACCTTCTCGATGTCGGACTTACAGGGCCCAACCAGGTAGGTGACCAGACTCTTGACGTTCTTAGCGACGTCCACTGGGGTCTGGAAATATATCA
Source organism: Dreissena rostriformis (assembly GCA_007657795.1). Taxonomy (NCBI): domain Eukaryota; kingdom Metazoa; phylum Mollusca; class Bivalvia; order Myida; family Dreissenidae; genus Dreissena; species Dreissena rostriformis. The sequence goes on along the minus strand of VMBQ01000960.1, from coordinate 51,816 downwards.
CGTGATGTGACGTCATCAAACATGTGACGTCAATGATTTTCTGTTACATAGATACGATGGAATAATTCTATTGTATGTATAGGTTTTTAAGGAACTTGGTGTATTTTTTTGTCCGTAGAGAACTATCAAGATTGCTTAAATATACATTATTTTTGCTGGTATAATGAACACAAAATTATAGCATCATGGTTCGGACATTTTATGACGTCACAAATCATTACGGAAGTGCACATCGAGGTTCCAAAGCTTGAAATGAAAAAACATTTATCATAACCAGCGGAAACTGCACTGCTACGGAACACTGTAAAACAAAGATATTTTGCAGTGGTTTAATTTTTAACGATCTAAACAGAACGCGATTTTAAGATAAGCTTTTTTGCATATCTAGCTTAACTGACAAATGCTCAAAATAGAGAAATGCGTGAATAAATGGGCGCGAGCAAAGACACTACGAAATAAAACAAAGTGTACAGTATTGAAGCAGCGAAAAGGGGGTTCAAAATTATTGACGCCTTCATTTAGCAATGGGGTATATTTGAGCCGCGTTCTAAGAAAACTGGGCTTAATGCATATGCGTAAAGTGTCCTCCTATATAAGCCTGTGCAGTCCGAACAGGCTCATTAGAGACGAAATTTTCCGCTTCTATGGATATTTTTTTTATTAAATGTAGCCTCTTCTTGAAGAAAAACCAGTTAAGGCGCACATGCATTAAGACCAGTTTTCCCAAAACGAGGCTCATTTAAACGTTTACATACCGCCTCAGGGTTATCATTTTCTTCAACCTCTTCGAGTATAATGTCTTGAGACTTTGGGCTTGATGTGACTGGAGCCCCGGTGCGTACAGTTTTCTAGTTTAAAGGGAGATATTCAGAGTGTTAGCCCAAGTAGCATACTCTTGTTTAAAGGGATATACTTAATTCTAGTTTAAAGTTTGGTATTTAAAGTGTTAGCCAAAGTATTATTTTCTTGTTTAAAGGGATATTCATGTACTTTATTCTAGTTTTAATGGGGATATTTAGAGTGTTAACACAAGTAGTATGTTCTTGTTAAAAGGGATATACTTAATTTTTTTGGGACGATACTTTACTCTCATTCATTAAGCCCGGTTTTCCAAGAGTGCCGCTCAGTTGAAGAGTATGGGATACGTGGGAATGGTTTCAATAATGATGTTACAATCAAATGAGCCTTCTTCTGAGAAAATTGGGCTTAATGCATATGCGTAAAGTGTCGTCCCATATAATCCTCTTCAGTCCGCTCAGGCAAATCAGGGACGATACTTTGCGCCTAGACTGTATTTTTGTTTAGAAGGTACCTCCTTTAAACGAAAAAAAAATGAAATAAAAGCGGAAAGTGTCGCCCCTGATTACCATGTCCGGACTGCACAGGCTAATCTGGGACGACATTATACGCACAAACATTATTTCCAGTTTTCCAAGAACGAGGCTAAAATAGGTAAGCGACGTTTGTACCTAAGTACAAGATGGGCGTTTTCGAGATTATGGGCCCACGAATAATCTCTATTATTTTTGGTGGACAGGGCTTTTCACTAGAACAGTGACCAACCTTTCGCACGTGTTCGTCGATGTGCATGAACATGTACGGAGACGGTACCACGATCTTCTTCTTCTGCGTAGGGGGCGCTGTTTTCGGCGTGATTTTCCGGGAGAGAGTCCCGCCGGTACATCCGGAAATAAAGCAGCCCTTGACGTTCTCCGTATCCTCCCCGTGCGGGTTACTGACGTAGACGTCCACGGCCGAGCAGCACCACATGGTTGCTGGTTGGCAGGTTGCTGGCGTTCGAGACTTTTGGCGTTTGTGCAGATGTGTTTATCTTGAAAAAATATAGTGACATGTTCAAAGGAAAACTTTCAGAAAAATAGAGAACCTAGTGTAAACCTATTTACTAGTATTTTAGCTCGATTGCATCGATATCCAACGGTTTATTGAAAAGCTATCGGGTCTGTTTGCAGGGTAGAATCAGTACTTGGTGCCTATGAGTGAGAACGCACTCTCAGTGGGGATCGAACCCGTGACCTCCCGGTCGCTAGGCGGACAACATATACACAACGCAAGGGTCACCTTTTTATGATGAGAACTTCTTGGTGCTTATGAGCAAAAAACTACATATGAGGTGACCAAGTAAGAATCTGGTTTTAAAAATTTGAGGTTCCTAGAAATACTGGCGAGTATTTAGGCAACTCGGTAATCTGTGCAATTTGAGTTACCGGAAATTGAAATATTAGGAAGGAAACTGGAAGATTTGTGCGTGGTTATTTAACTTTAAAGATGCATTCGTGGTTGGGAATACCTAAATTAAACTGGGCGTTTGAACGTGCAGGATTTGGGTTGAATGATTATCTGCGAAATAAATATCGCAAGAGAAACGCGACAGCTTATTGCTTGGAAAATCGGACAATAGTGCAAGGAAATTTATCCGACAAATATTTCGATATTTCCGATATATTGCAGAAACGTGTAATTACTCATGAGTCTCGTTGAGTTGGTTAAAAGGACGAAAAATAGGCCGCAAATAAGGAACTGACCTCGGTCGTTTGTGTGCTGGCGATAATAATAAAACACATAGTAATCTATGTTTGTTTATCAAAGAAAATAAGCAGTGTTTGTGTTCCAATCAATGGAAGGACTTTATAAATATAATTAATGTGAATGTCTGATTGTACTTTCAATTATTATTTTAGTTTGAATGTATAGGAAGAAGTTGACTTGAGACACTCTTTGTTCTGTTTCCCAAATAAGTAAATTCAATTGGTGTCTTTTGAAAATGACGAGAACGCATCGTAAGGGGATCGAACCCGGGACCTCTCGGTCGCTAGGCGAACCACATAACGCCATGAGCACATTTTTAGGAAGGAAACTTGGGTCTAGGTGCAGATTCAGAATAAAAAAATACATGTTCAAGTTAATGAAGGAAACGTGACCAATTATGGGTAAAACAACCTGTGGTGGTGGTAACCTGATGCAATATGCGCGTAACCATTTAATTAAACTTTAACTTAAACTTTTAAAAGTTGAACTTAAATATTGATATATAAAACATGCAAGGTGCTCAAAATATTAAATATTCTATTTTGTTTAGTTTTAAAATGCCTGCAAATTCCGGAAGCCGAGATCCGTATTAAAATATCGGTTACGTGTTTTAAGTACATGTATATATGCAGATAGAAAGATATCTGATAAAAGTCGTCATAACGTTTCTTTATTTGTTACGAAGATTTTTGTGTGTGAAAATACTGTCGTTTTAACTGAACGTTTTGTCTGTAGAGTATTGTTTAGAGATCTCAAATTACATACCACAAAAGGAAGCCAAACGCAAAATTTTGAAGAAATTAGCGCACAGGGACGCTTTAAAAATATGTGCACGTGGTGATAGTACATACCCTGTCAATATTTCATCGTTACGGGGTGGAAAAAGTCTTGTTTTTACTCCGAAAAATCTAGTTTAAAATCGTTCATGCACTGTCGCTAACGAATTGATTAGTAGGTCTCGTATTTTCTCGCTGGTTCCGTGATTTTCGGATCTTTTCTCTTTTAGGCAGACGAGATTCAACAACGCGACACGGATCATCGCGCACGAATAAAACCATTGTAACCGGCATTGTTTTAGCCGGCGTTTTACCGCAAACACAAAGAGGTTATGAGTAAGAATAAAAGAACGCCATTGAAGATCAATATGAATTTGTTTATTGATATTTATTAATATTTTCACTTTTTCACTCCAGTAGTTATTAATATAAATTTGGTTAATATGCGGTAAATAAATTAAGCATGTGTTCATGTGTTTACAAGTGTGTGTTTTCTCTGGATAAAGAATAGAAGTAAAAACAATGGATTAATTTGGAATAAATCAAGAAAAGGTAGATCTGTCGTCACGGAAATCTTGCATTTATATAAAAACAACTACCGATGATTTACGCTATGTCCCAATAAAACCAGAAGTTAATTCGCAGCGAGACTCAGTCCCAATAGGACTTCATTGTTTTACAAAGTATCTTAAACACAAGTGTAACCAAAGGGATCTTATTATTCACAAATGTGAAGATTGATATAATATTTTTCACCCGTCACATTCGTATTATTTGCATTGATTTTATTTTGTAATAGCATAGATATGCAAGGGAAATAATTTGCATGGCCCCTTTCTTGGTCAACAGCAGTCGTCAAATCAAATGTGACAAATACGACTCTTAATTCATCACAGGTTTGTGAAACGTATTCAATGCTAGGTGGAAAAAAAATCGAGAACACCACATACTAGCAACTTTATCATTTTACTCTAGGGCGAGTGAAATGATAATATGTGTCGTGTTCTGAGAAAACTGGGCATAATGCTTGTGCGTAAATTGTCATCCCAGATTAGCCTGTGCAGTCCGCACAGGCTAATCAGTGACGACAATTTTCGCTTTTATGGAATTTTTGGTTTAAATGATGTCTCTTCTTAGCGAAAATCCAGTTTAGACGGAAAGTGTCGTCCCGGATTAGCCTGTGCGGACTGCACAGGCTAATCTGGGATGACACTTTACGCACAAGCATTTCGCCCAGTTTTCTCAGAACGCGACACATATTTGAAAAAAAAAATCTTGGTTATATTGAACTCCTTTTTTTAAGTATTCCCGTAGGTCAATAATATAAGCCGCGCTCCGGGAAAACTGGGCTTTAAAACATGTGTGTAAAGCGTCATTCTAGATTAGCATGTGCAGTCCGCACAGGCTAATCAGGGACGAAACTTTCCGTTTTCATGGAAGTTTTCGTTGAAGGAATTCTCTTCAAAACAAACAGCCATTCTTGGCTGAAAGTTGTTCCTGATACGCCTTTACGGACTGCACAGGCTAATCTGGTACACTTAACGCGCATGCATAAAGCCCCGTTTCCCAAGAACGTGTCTGATATAATCTTCTGTGTGAAACAATAGAAAAATACATTATTAACTACAGCAGTGAATGACAATTTACTTATCATATTAAGACAATAACATAAGGCTAAGTTTTGCCGAACGACTATTATCGGCCCTAGCCGTATAACGGCCCTCGGCCTTGGACCGCAAGCCTATGCTATAATTGCCGATATAATGGTCTTATGGCCATCCGTACAGTCTGGCGAGGACTACCCTGTCCGTTTATGAGACCACTTAATCTTTACCACGTAACTTAATAGCTGAAAGCGTAGCTTCTGACCAGACTGCGCGATTGCATATGGCATAAGGCCCATTTTCGCATGACGCGACTCTTTGCTATTTTGTTTCTTCTCTACATATAACTACACAACCAGTATTCCTTCTGGTTAGATATACGTCTTTCTACTGGCTCGGCTTCCGGTTGTTTATAAGTCATTCAAGAACGTAAAGGTAAGTCATACTGGAACGTAAAGGTAATTAATACTGGAACTTACAAGTAAGTCAAACTGGAACTTGCAGGTAAATCATACTGGATAGGAGATTTTGGTCGACTGCGTCTTTCATTCGGTTAAGCAGGATGCGATTAAACACTTCCTGGGATGGACACCAGCGTGACTCTCGGTAGTTGGATCAGGAACTGAGATCGCCTTTCCTGGGAAGCTTGGTGAGGTATCCCTCTTTCCACTCTGTAATTTCTTCTTCTTCCCATCTTGCTGAAGAGCGGGAACAGCAGCTCCACACAGGTCTCGACGTCAGCCTTAAGCGTTTCTCTCGGTATGCTATCAGGTTCTGCAGATTTGCCGTTCTTGAATCGCTTGATGGTGCTGCTGATCTCTTCCTTTGTAGGAGCGCAACACTTGATTGACATATCACTTGTAGCTGGCGGTATCTCCGGTGGGTTCGCAGGAGCTGGCCTGTTGAGTTGCTCCTTAAAGTGCTCAATCCAACTCTTTTTCTGCCCTTCGTCATCTGCTATCACTCCTCCATTTTTGTCCCTTAGTGACCTCTCTGCCTTGGCAAACTTTCCTTCTTATCTCTCGGTGATTGAGTACAGGTCCTTAGTTATATTCTGAGGCTGCCTCCTCCACCTCTGTTGCCAGCGTCTCTAGGTAGTTTCGCTTGTCTGCTCTAATCCTTCCCTTTGCGGTGTTGTAACACTGGCGTTGGCTGCACCCCCATGTCCAACTCTCCTTCAGCTTCAGTTTCAATCGGGCGACAATGAGATGATGATCCGAAGCCAAGTCTGCTCCTCGCTTGACACATACATCGACAAAAAAGCGACGATAGTTCCTCGCGATGCACAGTTGATCGATCTGGTTCTCCGTTTTCAGGTCTGGTGATACCCAAGTTGCCTTGTGTATCCTTCTGTGATGGAAAACACTTCATCCGATGACCAGATTACTTGTGGCGCACAGGTCGACGAATCTCTCACCGTTGTCGTTCATCTCGCCTAAACCTTGCTTCCCAATGATCTCCTCAGATTCTCTGTTGTCACTGCCGATCTTTTCCTTTTTAGTCACCCATTAAAATGATGATGTTTCTCTTTGGTCTGTCTTGTATAATGGTTGACAATATGTTGTAAAAGTTGTCCTTCTCGTCCTCTTCACTGTAATTCGTATGGCAACGTTGATCCTCTTCTTATTTTTTATGGAATGAGGTCGATTAGAGCTCTCTGTGCAGGATTTGTAAAGCATCAGTGCTACTCCCTGCGTGGGTGCTGTAATACACTGATGTTAACATTATTATATAGTTTTGGTTATCTGTGTAGTTTATCATCTGTATCAAGTGGAAAAAATGTTATTTATATACAAATTCGGCTCATTATAATATTAAGACTTATGGAAGTACTTATTGTTATTTATGTATTTACATACTTTTAAAGGTGATACTAAAGTCAATGACATTAATGTGGAAAGGTTTCTTAAATGATTGTCCTTATTAATTAGTTCGGAATAACCGACAGTTATACACCGCAAAAAAGTGGCGACAACTTTTGGGGGGCTGGTAAAACCCATGTGTATCCTCCTGCTCAGCCCCGAGAACAGCAGTAACTCACCAGAAGCTTCTGTCCAGAGCCAGTCCATCTAGATTCACTTATTCCTAGGATGGTGAGGTTGAAATACCTCAACCATGCGGCCACTTGTGCAGTCTTCCCGGTCTCTACATGGTTCTGACATTACACAAACGGTTGGTGGTCGTGGTCCTGGTGGAGAAGATTGTCTGCGGCCTAACGGCCTCCAGTTGATTCTGGCTTTCACCGTCCGGCGCCATAAGTCCTCCAGCTGGAGGTCCACTTTCTCCCAGGTTCGTGATGTATGTTGTTATTCTGTTTGGCGTTTCTGTAGCAATAAGGTTTTGACAGAGTAGTTTAGCAGGCCCTACGGCCAACCCTACTCTTTTTTCAGAGCGGGCTTGGGACCGTCCTTGGCGAGCTAATAATCATACTGGAACTAAAAAGTAAATCATACTGGAACTTACAGGTAAATCATACTGGAACTTACTGGTAAATCATACTGAAACTGACCTGTAAGTCATACTAGAACGTATAGGTAAGTCATGCTGGAACTACTGGTACGCAATACATCTTTATAATTGTCAGTTAAATTTTTACTTTCCGAATAGTCAGCATCTATCTATGAGCTCTTTATGGTTTTTAAATGTTATACGGCAAACTTTTTTATTGTTATCTGTTGAACGACAACTTATCTGATAGTGGTCGTTGTCTGAGCGTCCAATCTTATTTAGATACGATCGTTTGCATGATCGTACGTTGTAATAAGCTGCTTTACATGCGTTGCTCTGTGGCTGGGTCGAATAACAAGAAAAATACGATTCCATACGTTATGATACGATTCAACGAGTGCGGTAATCTCGGTCAATCCTTTGCCAGGACAAAATAAACTACGTTCTGTTACAATCTGTTGCGATCTCAAAACTAAATTTAGTCGATAGTCTATCGGACTGTGCGTTAATCATCCAGATACAATTGTGGCTTTTATCGTGAATACATGTACCATTGATTTAATAGTGAAATATACATGTATTGCAGCCACAATCGTATTGTATCGTCACGGAGCGCATTGAATCTTCATAAACATTTGGTAACGAATCACCTCGTACATGAACGTATTAATCAGTGAAGCCCGATCGTATTGCATCGACACCCAATCGTTGAATGATTCGAAACGCTCTCGAAGATCCGTACGTAATCGTCTCATGATCATACAAGATCAAATCGTGACACTTGTATTTGAAAATCGTGAACAAATCGCAAAAAGAGCGCTAAGTATCATTTCATGGCGTAGGGTCGCGCAACATCGTTCCGAAACCATAATTCTAAGAGACCACGATCAGTTACATGTGGTACATCCTGGCGTTCATGGGGGATCTCACGACAGTGGGAACCTAGCATATAGAAGCCATTTATTATTGAGATCGCAACTCTACTATCTAGAATGTGACGATATTCTTGAATAGGCCAACTACTATGCAGTTGTATAATCATGATACAGATTGTTAACATTTTTCGACGTGTTTTCGAAAATAAATTAAAAAAGATGTCAAAGAAATCTATTTTGGTACCACAAAATGTCCGACAAACCGAATACATACACAGTCATTAAGCCAATATAAACGATTCAGTGTAATTTAGTTTTTCAATTAAGCAGACTTCATTATTGAAATATAGTATAGTTTTTATTCAGTGTTTAATTCTATGAAAATTCTCGAAGACGTCAAGAAAGTAAGTCTTTTTTTAATAGAAACACTATAATGTGGCTGTATACTATAATTCTACCGTTAACAATCGATAACTCGTATTCAATTATGCGTCTCAACCGGAAGCACCAATCGTAGTACATCGACTATCTCCGGAATGCTCCGTAAGATTAGATAAAGCGTCTGTTGATCCAGAGTACCATCAGCGCTATGCTTTACAGTACATTACAAATAACCTCTAACCAAACGCGCATGAAATTAATAATGCATATTATATATATTATATTAATGTTAGCAAATACACAAAAAGTGTCTAAATGGGGCCTTTGATCTAGGTCGGCATTGAACGTAATGTCAGTCAAGAAGTCAAGATATAAAGAAATGGCATATCGCACAATGTTAACAATGTCCGGTCCATTTCAAACTTTGGTTTATATATATTCACGTTCGATGACACGGAACAAGACAAAATGAAAGCAATCAGCGAAGAAAATCTGACAATATCAGGACAGGCTATCAATTTCAAATACTAGTACCTTTTATGGAATTCTTTCCACTGTTAGTGAACTGTGAAATCAATAAAAGCGGAATGAGTCGGAATGATCCACTCCCCGTTATGACTCTCAGACTTTATAGTTCATGTATTGTTTTTTGTAATGCACATCGGAGTAGCTGGTTGATCAAATGTTAGGTAATTAAATTATTTTTATATGCGTTATTATTTTTTTTATTTTTATTTTTTACATTTATATACAGAATTTTAGCTGCATATGTCCAGCATTACTTGATTGCTAAATCGCTTCGATTTACTTATCGATTTGGTTTCAAATGATAAATCGAAAATTAAATGATAAAAGCAATATATTTTATTTTATTCATACATACATATAAGAAATTAAGCTGCATATGTCCAGAATTGATTGATTGCTAAATCACTTCGATGTACTGATCGTTTTGGTTTCAAGTGACTTATCGATAATTGAATTATAAAAACAGTTCCTATATGGCGCATGTTAATCCTACTTCAGCGCCGTAATGGGGTGCCTGTACAGCAGAGCCCGGACAACCGTCCGCCACACCCGAAGCTTCGCCACGACGGACGTCAACGGAATTGCCCGATTGCCGCGACACGTGCTCACTGGAGTAAACGGTACGCACTCCTCCCGAAATGGGGCGGACGGGAAAACTGGCAGCAGAAACGGAAACACTCGGGTGCTTATCAAACCTCCGCCGCCGCCACCTTCGCCGCCGCATAGTCCTGATTCTAGTCCGATTTTCGATGTCCCGGGACTGCATGTCCAGTACGCCGAGGACTTGGAGCCCGTCGAACAGGAAATGCCGGACGAGGTGCGCGCGCGCATGCTCCCACAAAACAACAACATTTCCCACCACTCCAAATGTGCGTCGGGGCATGCGCGCAGTGCGACCGGAAGTCACGGTCGATCTCACGGACTGAGAGAGACTCACGAGATTATACAGAGTGATATGGCTCTTGAAGAACTCGACGCGGAAATGGATATCAACATAAGGTTAGTAGTTCCACGTACAGTGCGGCCAAAATCGGACTTACCCATTAGGAATCGAACTTTCGTTGTGAGCAGTTTCGTGTCGTTACCGCGACCGATGTCGGAGCGGACACCAGTGTTACCTAGACCGGATTTGTGATACTCGTACAGTAATTATGAACGCCTTAACGTGAACAGTGCGCACGAAATGCGATGCGATAAACGAATAATAATGCCGGGCTAATTTTAGATTTTGGATAAATAAAGCCTGTACTTACCCAATTTGTTCTTGTGAATTTCGCCCGACCCCATCCCCAACGTAATACATAGCATCATCGCAGAACATCGCTACAAACATAAATACCCCGCAATTTCTTGACAGCATGGTCATCTAAGCATATAAATGGCAACATTTAGGGAAACTCATACCACTTTTAAGATACAAAGCACTGCATTGGGCAACACAAGATAAACAAATCAACATATGTCTGGAACCCAGGGTAACCCAGTTACAAAATGCTACACTACCAGAATACATTGTTAAGAAACTAGAACAATACTCATCATAAACTATGTACAATTTAGAAAACCAGTCTCATATTCAACATGATCTAAAGTTTAAAAAGCAGTGCTATTTTTCATGTAAACAAACTTAGAATATTGGGAAATAAGAAACTTTTTCATCATAACAAACAAATCATTACAGGTACTCAATATAAAAAGTATAACATTAATTTTAAATTTTAAATTTACCATATTCCACATAAAACACAATAAGAAGGTAACCATTATCATATTCAACATTAAAAGCATAACATTGAATGACCAACTGTACGATATTTGTCATAAAACAGTATTAGATGGACAACAGAACCAAAGTCTACATAAAAAAATAACATTAAAAGGCAACAGTGCCCTATTTACTATACTAAAATTAGAAAGAAACCAGTACCGTTATTTACATTAAAATATGATATGTAATGGTCATCATTACCATATTAACCCATTTATGCCTAGCGTCTAGAAAAAAGGCCTTGGAATTTCTGTATTTCTGTATGAGCTATTCTAAAAATAGAAANGAGCTTGTTCCGCCATTTTATGCGTACGATGAACTTTTGTGATCACGTGATTCCCCGCAGTGTCTTCTGCAAAATAATTGAGTTTCCTGGATAAAACCAGTATTTGGTGTTAAAGGTTTGGGGATCAATGCACAATGCACTCATACGCTCTTGAAAGGATGACACCATTTTAATTATACTACAAAACCAGAAAAAAGCTTGTTTTCTTAAAACAACTTATCCATTTAAATACAAACAAACTGAAAACCTGAAATAAATTCATGGACACAAACAATTGTCAATGCGTCAAAAGGGCTATGCCATTGAATCGAGATGTAAATACTAGTACATGGGCGTAAACGTTTAAGAGATCAGTGCATTTAGTTAACACTACCTTAAATTAAGTATAAAAAATCTCTCATTCCGTAAATTATGTAGCACATGTTACAATATTAAACTGTTAAGTATGTCTACTGAATTTGTTTTTGTTTGTATTACCGCGATAAAAAAAATCCTCAGACTTACACTCAGTTGGTGTTATCGATCTTGCCTTATACTAAGCAAAAAGACTTTTCCAACACTTGTCCGATAATTGTGTCGTGTTCTGAGAAAACTGGGCAAAATGCTTGTGCGTAAATTGTCATCCCAGATTAGCCTGTGCAGTCCGCACAGGTTAATCAGGGACGACAATTTCCGCTTTTATGGAATTTTTCGTTTAAAGGATAGCTCTTCTTAGCGAAAATCCAGTTAAGGCGAAAAGTGTCGTCCCTGATTAGCCTGTGCGGACTGCACATGCTAATCTGGGATGACACTGTACGCACAAGCATTTTGCCCAGTTTTCTCAGAACACGCCACAATTGTTTGTCGCACTACACAAGCGTGATGTATAATGAAGGCGCCAAAACTCTGGACCAAACTGGATTCAGTTATGAATGTCGGATTATACAGAAAATTAAAGTGCGTGAAAAGAACCGGCCAACTCGCGATATATTGGACATCGCGATATAACGGACCGCGATATTTAACGGAGATTTATTACCGCGATATTTAACGGAGTTGTATTACCTCTGAATTCTCAAACTTTTGAATTGTAATAATTACATTTTTCGCTCAGTGACATATTTATGCAGCGGATAACATAGAAATAATAATACTTCCGACATGACAAACGCAAGGCTGTACATTAAACAAGGCTTCGCAACATCATTCGAGCGCTAAAAATCAAGAGGAATCGTGAACAACACATTCAGGAGATACGTATTTACGTATATATTTATTTTGTAATAACGCTTTATAACAAACACGAAAGAGTTACAAATGATAAAGAATATAAAAATCGGTGATTCAATGTAAGAAATTACAATAAACATGTTAATATAGGCAATATTTGTATATAATGCATAGTGTAGTGTATCGTTATATAATCAGTATACTCACACTGCTATTCATTCACACATTCAATACACAATTCTCTCGTACGTAAAACTCATTTATATTTCTGTAAACAAAGTACAAAATTATCGTTCTTTAACTATCAAATAACGCATAAGTACCGGTAGTCAAGATTGTGAACGGAGCATAATTGCGTGTACCGGTAGCTCTCATAACACTTGCAGACCACGAGTTGCTAATGACATTTTCAAATTGACTTGGTATTGATCAATCCGTTGAAGTTTTGTCAAAAACTGCACCGAGGTTACGAACAGGGACACACTTAACATTTTCAACCAATACAGACATCAATCCAAGCACATATATAGATCTTTCCAGCAAAAAATAACAGGTCTTCCTACACACTAGATGGGGAGACATAATTGAATGTTCCTTTATACTAGACAATGTATACACATACGAGTACATTTACATACTATTGTGAACCATGTTAGGGAGTTACTTGGAATACGTTTGCTTTCAATTTTAAATATGAAAATGCGAAATATTCGTTAAAACTGTTCATATGGATATATTGTTTATCTGAATTCAAACATTTTTTGTTGTCAATTGACTAAGTCAAGAAACGACATGAGTTGATCACTACATTTGCTTTCAATTTTAATATGAAAATATGAAATATTCGTTGAAACTGTTCATCTATATTATATATTGTTTAACTGAATTCAAACAATATTTTTAGTCAATTCACTGAGTCAAGAAGCAACATGAGTTGATCATTACATTTGCTTTCAATTTTAATATGAAAATGCGAAATATTCGTTGAAACTGTTCATCTTTGATATATTATTTAACTGAATTCAAACAATATTTTTTGTCAATTCACTGAGTCAAGAAGCAACATAAGTTGATCACATTTTCGTTTCGAAGGCGGGATTCAGGTAGTCTTGCATTTTGTCTTCCACAATGTAGAAGTCATGTTTACCGTTCTTTTGCAGTTTGTCTTCCACCGTGTACATGTCATGTTTCCCGTTCTGATGAACGCTTGGTTTGTATTCCATCTGCAAGTTAAATAAAAAAAATATGGACACAACACTGCATAGTTTAAACACAAGTTATTAACTTCATGCATGAATTAGTTATTTACAGTGATGACGAATTCTCCCCGCTTGATGCATCATACCATTGCATTTAGAAAGTTGTATTATTCCAATCTTCATGCAGAGTGTTCGTTCTATGCTCTCACATACAACCCATGCCATCACAAGAAAATTCTACCAGATTCGGTAAGATGCCATTTATTTTTAATATTATATTTTGAAAAGTAGTATCGTTTTATGTTATATTTTGAAAATAGTGAATACGTTTAGGTTCATAATAAAAAATAAATAAAAAAATAGCCTAAATTAAAAAAGTAAAAATTACATTAAAAAAAAATGACCGTTGATACTGTAAGGCGCCATTATTGTTCAACGTGGCTCGCCTATTATGACGTAGTTGGTTATAACGGCAGGGATTTTATATCATTATACATGTATATATGATTCTTTTTTCCGGTTAAACTAAAAACCTTTGTGTTTCCACAAAGTAAACAATTCTCCGACTCTTTTTTTTTCGGCGTGTACACATTGTTATCTTTGCCGTTGATACTATAAGACGCCATTATTGTATCACGTGGCTAGGCTATCATCACTAGGTTGGTTATAAAGGCAGAGATTTGATCCAGCTATGCTGGTTCCTGTCAAATCTCTGCGCGGAGGTTGGTATTCATGGTATTAATCAGATAGTTGAAAAGGGGGGCAAACTTTAAGTAATCTTTAACGTCAAATATTCAGCACGTGCACTTTCATCTTCATATAAAAAAGAACAATGCATTCAAGTTTGAATGCTGCACGCTGGAAGGTCTACGGACACTTTCCACTCAGACACTGATCTCAACGGCTTTCAAAAGACATTAAAGGGACTTGTTCAGAGATTTTAGTTTTTATAAAAAAAAAAAGCATTACATTAATCAATAACTGAACTTAAGTATTTGGAATAATTTTAAATAATTGAAAGAAAAGGGGAAAAAAAAGTGATTGCCCTGTGAATTGAACTCATGACCTCTAGAAGCAAAAGCTAACTCGCTACCACTACAAAACGTAGGCTTGTCAGTTAATGCCGCAATTAAAACTGTATGNTGGTATTCATGGTATTAATCAGATAGTTGAAAAGGGGGGCAAACTTTAAGTAATCTTTAACGTCAAATATTCAGCACATGCACTTTTATCTTCATATAAAAAAGAACAATGCGTTCAAGTTTGAATGCTGCACGCTGGAAGGTCTACGGACACTTCCCACTCAGACACTGATCTCAACGGCTTTCAAAAGACATTAAAGGGACTTGTTCAGAGATTTTAGTTTTTATAAAAAAAAGCATTACATTAATCAATAACTGAACTAAAGTATTTGGAATAATTTTAAATAATTGAAAGAAAAAGGGAAAAAAAAGTGATTGCCCTGTGAATTGAACTCATGTCCTCTAGAAGCAAAAGCTAACTCGCTACCACTACAAGACCTAGGCTTGTTAGTTAATGTCGCAATTAAAACTGTATGGCGATAGTACACGTTTTTGCTCAATTATTGATGAAAAGCTTTATAAACACTTTATTAATTTTTACAACTTCGAATGATTATTATTGATTAACGAACATATATTTTTGACATTTCACTTAGTCAGGAGTGTTATTTTAACTGTTTGAATATTTTTTTCTTTTAAAATCTATGACATTTTTTTGGAAATTGTCATTATTCCAAACTGTTAAAAGCCCCTTAAATACATGGCTCTTATCTGGAAACGGACTTGACTGAGTCTGTATAAGCCACTCGAACCCAAAATCAAAAAGTATGTCGGGCGGGCATTGAGGCATGCGTGCGCGTGGGCGGTAAAAATCATGTTTTTGTTATGATATGAGCCTCGCTCTGTGAAAAGGGGGTTTAATGCATGTCCGTAAAGTGTTGTCCCAGATTAGCATGTGCAATATGCACAGGATAATCAGGGACGAAACTTTCCGCTTTTATTGATTTTTTTGTTTCAAGGAAGACTTTTCTTGACGAGAATACAGTTGAGGCGAATAGTGTCGTCCTTGATTAGCCTGTGCGAACTACACAGGCTAATCTGAGACGACACTTTAGGCACATGCATTAAATCCCCTTTTCACAGAGCGAGACTAATATGTAATGAACAGTTTCTTACCTCAAGTTTGTCGGGTCCATAGTTGATTCTGCTCATGCCGACTATGGCATGGTACACGGGCGACAGAAGACGGGCATCCACCGGCCTGTGCTTCGTACCACCTGAAATACGGAAATATAAGCCGCGCTCTGAGAAAACTGGGATTTATGCATGTGCGTTAAGTGTCATTCCAGATAAGCCTGTGCAATCCACACAGGCTAATCAGGGACGACTCTTTCCGCCTAAAAGAGATTTTTGCTAAGAAGAGACTTTCTTTAAACGAAAAATACCATAAAAGCGGAAAATCTCGTCCCTGATTAGCCGGTGCGGACTTCACAGGCTTATCGGGGATGACACTTTAAGCACATGCATTACCGGTAAGCCCAGTTTTCTCAGAATGAGGCTCATTAACACCAGCTGTGAGTAATAACGAAACCACAATTTGTTAGAGCTGATGGTTTTTCTTAAGTTTGTTGGATTTTTTTCGTTTGATTTGACATTAAAAATGAAATGATTTGATAACTAATTATTTCAGAAACGCCGTGACAACTGTATGACCGCATCATGACCGAGTATACTCGCGCAAATGCGGCGTCAAAAATGGTCAAACTATATAACTTATATTAATGTATGACACGTGTACTGTAAATGCCTAACCAATGTATTACAAAGGAGCATATTATGATTTGACGAAAAAATGTGTAAAAACAAAAGTGTCAGACGGGGCATGAGTGGTGGGGGGCCTACAAGTGATTGACGTGTTATAAGAATTGCGCGTTCAGTTATGTGATTGGTGAAACATGTCAAACTGAGACGTTACAAGAGTGCTGACGACTCAGAGTGTTACGTCACGTGCGTGCTACACGTGTCGGACGTACCTGTGAGCCAGCTGACCGGAAAGGCCACTAATATGACGACGATCACGGCGAAGGCGCTGTACCAGAGATAGGAGACACTGTAGAACGTCTCCAGACCGCTGTCAATAGACGTGGACGAGCATGTACAGGTTGAATAAAGTTCACAACAATATTGTCGTTCATAAACTCATAAGTTTAACAAATGGTTTGAATTTATATCAATGTATGGGGGATAAATTTGTATTATTCAATATAAATTATTTATGTTATTAAACGTAGTTATCGGTAATGAGCTTTTGTTTGCATTACACTGTGTGCAAACGATTGGGTGGGTTAACGACATAGCAATACTATCAACTGACCAACGATCTAAAAAGCGGTCATCCGAGAACAACGGTCACCTGTCTGCAACGGTCAATTTTCCCTTGACTGACCGCTGTTCTCAGTGTAGACTATAGGTAGATATTCACAGGAAAAATGGCATAATTAATCAATTGAATGCAAAGGTTGATTGAGCATATATATAAAAAAATACCGGTACGCCCTTATGGCTTTCGGTGGATGATATGTAAGTATTGAATGTACATGTATTTATCACATGCTATACCTTGTTTTCAATGTAATACGGACATAACGTACTTTTTTATATTACACATGTGTCATACAACATTTTAAAGCGTTTTTATTGGCTACAGAATCAATAACTAACCANTCCATCTCAAGCGTTACATGAAGCAAACTCAGCTTCGAAGGCTGGAGATGAGTTAAACAAGAAGCCAGTTCATTATATAAAATTCAGGCATTCGCCTAGTGACGCATACCCAAAGCCTCCCCATGCTCGAAGAGACGTGAAATCACCCCAGCCACGAGATGGAGCGAAATCACCATACTCGCGACACAACGCGAAATCACCAAAATCGCGATACAACGCAAAATCACCAGACTCGCGACACAACGCGAAATCACCAGAATCGCGATACAACGCAAAATCACCAGAATTGCGACACAACGCAAAATCACCAGAATCGCGATACAACGCAAAATCTCCACAAGCCCAACAAGGTGCGAAATCCCCACATTCCCGAAACGACGCGAAATCACCACAATCGCGAAATGACGCGACATCACCACAGCCGCGAAACGAAGCGAAATCACCACAGCCGCGAAACGACGCGAAATCGCCACAGCCCCGAAACGACGCGAAATCAATACAGTCCCGACAAGGCGCAAGATCACCACAGTTACGAGACAAAACAAATACCTCAAACTCCGATCAAGACCTGGACGTACTAAATAACGCGCTCCCAAGTATTGTTCGATACGATGCAGGCTTGCAGCTCACTGACGTCAGCAGTGACGGCGACGGGGACGACGACATTGTTTTCGGAAATAATTCACATACCAAACACAGTCACAAAAGCCAAGTTAGCGAGACACTTGAAAACAGTCTTAGCGATACGGTAGAGAGAAACAATTTAATGCCATTAAAAGCAGACGCCCTTGACCACAATAACGCTGAACAAAACGTGATTAACAAAATGGCTGTTACGGTATCAAACAAAACAAACAATGAAACAATCGAGCTAAATGCCTCTAGACTAGCTAGTTCACCAGTACCAAGCACGCCTAAGGCACTATACGAGCAAGAGCTAAAAAAAAGCAGGGACACTCGTAAACGAAAGCGCTTACGTAAACGTCACAATGCAGAAGAGACGTCGAGAAGACCTAAACCGTTCGACGTGGGAAATGCGGAAGGCAATACCGTAACTCCGGATATTGCGCTGCAATCTCGACCAACTTCCGGTGTGAGCACGTGGACGGCGAACAGCCGGGTAACGCTTAATAGCCGGAATGCCACGCAGGCGAGTACACCATTTGGCAGCACAGACACTCTGCATAGCTTCGACATGGACGGGACCGACGGGGGCGCCGGATACGAGCTGCCAATCTACTCGCACCTGCAGACGGGAGTGACACCGATCAGCTTCAATGGGCTAACCGATGACTATCCGACGGGTATTATCGATCTAGAAGACGCCGACCACCAGACCGGAAACGGAAGTGACGATTCGTGGCTTGACGCCAACAAATCCAAGTTTGACGCCTGGTATGGCGTGACACCGTATAACATAATGGGAAGCAGCAACCGGAAGGACTCCGACGCGCATGTGCCGAACTCAGATCCGGTGGCCAGTGGGCCGACATCCAGTGCGCTGCAAACGAAACAGAAACTTTTGTATTCTCGGTTCGCTCGTCGACCTCAGTCGGACTCCGTGCTCCGCATGCGCGGACGGCCGCCCCTTCCACCCGGCAAGGACGTCCACTTAAGACCGACGTCAGAAACACAAAGAAAAACACAAACTTTCTCTAGGTACTTTGCGTCAGACCTCGATATCCGCTGAAGTTATTTGATGACTGCATAGGGACTTACTCAGAGATTAGTATTCACTAAAATTAGTTTTATGACAGTATGGAGACCTTATGAGAAATGAGAATGACATTCCAGAACGATTAAAACGTAATTGGAAGTGCCAACCGTGGTATCTTAATACGAATACAGTGTTGTATCTGAACGAGTGCAAATAAGTATAATGACATCGTCTAGGTCTATGTGTGGTTTATGTTAATTAAATTTATTACATTAATAACATAAATGGAAACCTAGAAAGAGTATACTTTGTAACATATTGAAATGTACTTTGTACAATTGTGTTTATTGACTACAATGTTTACACGTATGATCAATATGCCGTATTTGAATCGATATTGAAATGTAAAATGTTCAAGTAATTTAACGAATTGGAATTGGTATAGTGTGTACATGTAATAGAATGGTATTGTTTGTAATATAATTATAAAAAATCACATGACGTTTTACAAGGACTGTTACTAATCAATAGTATAAGGGCTGTTAGAAATATTATAAGATTTCATTTCATTTCTGAATAATTATCTCTCTATGTGTGCCTAAAACATTTCGCTTATTTCATTTTTAGATAGCGTATATTTATACGAATTAAATGAAAAAATAGTTTTCAGCACTATTTTTATTTGTATTTATACCTTTAAACGTTCAATGTATTGCTTTATAAAAGATATTATCGAGTGTATTTAGGCCTATGTTACACTTACACTTTTCGAGTTATATTACATTATAAAGATTTCAAAAATGCAGTTCTTAATACAAAATTACTGCAGAAACAAATCGTTATATTGTATAGCTACTTTCTTTTGAAAACAGATAGAAATTGACTTTAATGACTGAAATTGTCCTAGCAATTTGTTTATTTGAGAAAGACTGTCATTGTACAAGGCAAATGACAAGATAAGTTACAATCTATTGGCATCGAACTTTCATAGACATTAACATAGCTTGAAAAAACTTGGAGTAAATCTTCGACTGTTTTTGACAAGCTAATTTTAAGCGCAATACCATTGTCATTGAGATATATAAGTGGCATCGCTACTGATATTGAAATAAATAGTTAAATAATTNGTTAGTTCACTCGTGATCATAGACAAATAATATTTTCACTCGTGCGCCACTCGTGAAAATATATTTCCTAAGATCACTCGTGAAATAACAAACGATCTTACACTGACATGAACAAATATCCTCTTTGTATTGGCTAATGTATTTAAGGTCGATGGGTTTATCCTCCGCAATAAAAATGGAGTTACAAAATATAGCATGAAACAATTGTATAACTAAATTATAAAATATAAATCTTGTTTTTATAAAAGTATTCAAAGTCAAGTTTTAAATCCACCATAAACTTGATTTAAACGAAAGATATACAATATACGATAAAGAATGATATGGATCTTTCAAACTTTAGAAGCAAATTATGTTTTTAAAAACGCACATGCTCATTTTGTGCAAAACCTCTTGCATTTTGTTTTCATATCGTGTCTTGTAAATATCATTTTTATATCTAAAATAAAAAAAAAAACAACATTATGGTTATCGGTTACATACGACATTTCTTTCGGGGCGTTTGTGACGTTGCTCATCATTGTCGACGTCATCACTGACGTCATTGTCGTCGTCATGTTGCTGATGGTGGCGTTGTTGAAGCAGACGGGCGGCGGTGGGCGGTTGTCGTTAGCCATGATAATGGCGCCGATGCTAATCCAGCAGGACATGATGGTTCCCACTATGAGCCCGGCCAGCGCGCCCTGGGGAGCAGATATGGTACGATGTTCCGAAGGAGCGAAATCAAGATGCCTGATCGCGGGATTAATATCTCAATCTGCCACGTTATCTCTTGAACTCGCAGCGTAATCTCGCGTTTTTCACATCGTGATTTCGCTTCTTCATCACGCGTTATAGTTGTGTCTGAGACAAAACATGTTGTCGGACTAAAAACAGGATCTTCATAAGTTTTATTAACCTAGATGATGTACTTTTTGAGTTATTTCGGGATTTAGATTTTAGTTCTCACTAATTTCTATAACCATTGCGACCACACATTTTGTCTGACGGAAAATATGAAATAACGTCCATATTCCCTTATATGGCTCTTGATCCAAATATCTACTTTCAAATATGTTATGAGTTGTGGTAGGATGCTGATATTAGTTTTCACTTATTTTTCAAACCGTAGAAACCACATGTTTTGTCTAACAAAAACAGAAATACGTAATAGACACTGATACCTCAAAAACACATGTTTTGACACAGACAAATCCTCTTTATTTTCTACAGAGGACAAAAACACAAAGGACCATAAATCTGCCAAAACTCGTCGCAGCTAAAATGCCCCTTCTTTACAATCATCTACACATTAAGCAAGTGCAATGCTTAACCCCCCCCCCCCCCCCCCCNCCTCACCCAACCCCACTAGGGAGGGGGCATTACAAACTGAAATAAATGGCATATTCCCCCATTAGACCCTCTATCGCCATACTAGGTTCCATCTAACTTAAGTTCTTTGTAAGTTACTAGTATCGCATGATCCAGATTTTTCGGAAGAACAGATAGAAAACCTGAAATAACGATCATATTAATTCACCATTTGGCCATATGGCCATCTATCCACATATTTCATTAACCTAGCTTATGTACTTTAAGAGTTATCTCAGGATCCAGTTTTAAGTTTTCAATTATATCTGTAGCCATAGCATCTGTAACGATTGAACCACAATTTTGGTCCTACGAAAAAAACTGAAATATCGTGCATATTCCCGTTATGGCCCTCTAGCCATATACCAAGCTTAGTCAAAATAACATGATTACTGTTTGTGTTATCGCAGGACCCAGATTTTAGTTTTCAATTGTCTATGCAACCAAAGTAACCACAATTTGCGTATGTCGAAAAAACAAAAAACGGAGCGGGGGTATATTGATAGTCCCCTTTGTTACACTGGTAGAAGACTACAGCGCAAAATAATACTTATAGTCAAAAATAACTGACGCTGTGGCGTAGTGGATATGGTGTCCGCCTAGCGATCAGGAGGTCACGGGTTCGATCCCAACAGTGGGAACGTTCTTTAGATCTCCCCCAAAGACACCAAGTACTGATTATAGTCCCAGGAAACGGACTCGAGAGCGTTTCATATAAGCCTTAGGCTTTTGATGCAATCGAGCTAAAATAAATAGGTTTAAACTATAAACGTAATTGATCAATTCCTTTAGTGATGATCATAAATCAAGATCGGTTTTTAAATAAAATTACTAAATCGGTTCAATAAATAAATCGGTAAAAACATTGAAATACATCAAGAAAATGGTTCGAATCCCAATGAACAAGTCCCTGTAAGAGCCTATTGTCTAACCCATTCGTTGACGGATGGCGCAAACATGGCGCACAGGAAGACACCCAGTAGCGGCCCGCCGATCATGCCGTAGATGCTGAGCGCCACCTGCAGGATCAGATCCCCGAACAGGTCCGCCAGGAACGCGATCCCGATAGTCACCCCGCCGCACAATATCGCTGAAATATATGTAAGTAATAGTGGTAAATAATTAAAGATGAGGAGGTTGTCGTGGTGGTGGTGCTGGTTGGGGGTCGTTCATAGTGTGGCTGCTGCTATTGATAGTGATGATGATCCGGATGATGATGGTTTAATGCAGCAGTATGGTGCTTTTTATGTTGCTGTTGACGATAGTGTTGATATTGCGATGCTGAAGATGATTATGATGATGATGTTGTTGTTGTTGTTCTTCTTCTTCTTCTTCTTGATGTTATTGCTGTTGTTGTAAATGATGACGATGGCGGTGATGATGATGATGATGATGATGATGATGATGATGATGATAATGATGACGACGACAACGATTATGACAATTGCAGTTATTATGACTTTTTTTATGACTCTTATGATGACGATGACGATGAGGAGGAGTGTGACGTCATACCTATGATCTTGGACCAGATGGTGGCTTGCTTATCCCCCATGGTCTCCCCTTTGACCGCCATGTAAGCGGGCTGCACAATGTCAGCCATGAACACCAGCGCTATGGCGTTGATACCCGAGGAAATCGTGCTGAAATATAACAAACACAGCGTCTCTTGATCCTGATCAGCCATTTTGGTTTATGTTCTGATTGGTCATTTAGGACGAGATTACTTCCTTCTAATGAGCGTCTATTGAAAGCGAAAAGAAGCTTTCAGCTTTCTTTGCATTTACTGTGTTGGGTTTGGATCTCAACAAAGCATGGTGATCATTTCAGCATGAACCGACGGCATTCTAATCGACCGGCTACGTTTAGGCCTGTATACACGTATATCCAATGCCGAAATACTACAATACACAGTTCTCTATCTCGAAATAAGTATACACTTAAAAAGTAACCAATGAGAATTCGTGTAAAATCTGAGCTTCAATTTCCATTGGTTGAATAGAGAATATTAAGCTGAGGCATGAGAGTGGTCGTAGACTTGGGTCCATGTACATAAAAAATGTCAAGACGGCGATACGTTGTATGAGAGACCCTACCTCAGGGAGGCGCTGAAAATGCAGGCCAACAGGAGGCCCGGCAGTCCGTTGAAGTTGCCCAGAACGTCCATCACGAGATACGGGAACAACTGAGAACAAAAGAAAAACGATAAAAAGAGAACCGTTTTTTAAGGCTTTCTGGCGTTAGAATAACGTAACGAAATACGAGTGTTTAACAAACTGTTCATTCGCATGTAACAACCTGTTCGTGATATTTTAGTAAAAAGTTAAGAACTTAGCTCGGAAACAATATGAATGGTTTAACAGAATTACGTACTATACTTTCCACTGACAGAATTACATACTATACTTCACGCTTGTAGAAATATAAACAATTGCATCAATGCATGCATTATTTCGTCAAATTAAAACCAACTGGGCTTATCATATATTGATACATACGTTATAAATAACTATAGTTTATTCTCTTCTACTTCAAATAAACGTCAATATTAACGAACGCTGTAAACAAAAACATACAGTATCAAAGTGCTCATCAAGCTAAATGTGATAATCCTATGGGAATCCGAATAGCATTGTTTTTCTTGGAACATGGAAGGTCAACATTGTCAAAAGCTGAATCTTTGGCATACTATGAGGAACCGAATTTATCAAGCCAAAAACGTATAAGCATATGAAGACTTCACTGCTTTAATAACCGCAAGAGACATCTGTGGTTCGTGTAATCCCCGTTGCATTTTGGTTGTTCGCATGCGTTACTCCCTTTGCATCATAAAAATTACTTGACTTTGGAAGATAACTGGATGCTTACGTTATGACCATTTAGCTCTCGACATACGATTTTTAAATGGTCCATTCTTATTTCGATGTTTTTTTATGAAAACACAAATATCACATTCCCCTCCTGTTGCCAATGTGAACAAGCGCACGCGCACCTGATCAGGGTACTGTAGGGTGCAGTCCGAGATGGGGTCCACGCGGTATTTGGCGTTCAGGACGAGACCGCCGTACACGAAAAGTGACGTCACAATTACACCTGCGGGTAACTGCAGGTATAAAGCACTGAAAAGTAGAGACGTAAGTTTTTACCAGGGTGCAGGATCAACGGGGTCTTCAGGGGTTTACACACGGGCTGAGCAGAATGTAAACACCATTAAGAATTTTTAATTTTGCAAATATCTCAAGTTATTGAAATACATCTGCAAAAATATAAAGTGCATAAGACAGTTTTTCTTGCAGTCTGTGCCGATATCTTAAAATTTTAGAATAAATCCTTGAATACGTCTGAAATCGGTAACAAAATTTCACGTTGCGTGAAGAATAACCGTGTCCCGGACATGAATGTTGAACACATCGATTGTTTTCACATTGCCAAAAGCAGCATAAACACTCTTTAATGCACTAGTTGAAATTCTTAAGAAAAATTGTTTTTGAAGTTGTTTAAAAAAAGCATCACTGAAGGGTGTGTTTACATCCATTAACGTTCAATTGTGAACCCCAAAAAGTCACGCGATCCTGTACCCTGGTTACACGTGTCGGTTCAAAACTGTATCATTACACATTATACCATCGTTGGCTTGTATATATCAGGTGTCACTACATAAGTTCAATCAAGATGCTTAACCTATATGAAGTTGGTTCGTTATACTGTGATTATAAAAGCTTTCATCAAAAGTAACTATAATAAACGTTAAATCATCATTCGAAAGCCAAATTACGCGTAATTACGTTCTTGATTACAAAGAGTATGGTGTTCACAAATTTTCATGTTTATGTGATTGTGTATATAGATTTTGCAGCGTTAAAAACTAACAATTTCGCTGTTTTTGCCAACCCATGTGCTTTTAATACTTTTGATATGGAGGACAGATCGGACTTTCTATACGGGCCGACTACATAATTGAGGAGCCAATGGCTGTATGCTCGTGCTAATTACCATTCCTTGTATGGCCTTAGAAGGACAATGTTCTAGTGCAACATCGGATGCTTACATTTGCGCCTTTCGGATGGTTGGCATGGCCAAATATCGCTGAATCATTGCCTGGTTCCCGGCATACACGGTGAGGGTATTGATGCCCGCGCCAACAATCAGGGTCCAGAACGTGTGACGCGCAGTGATGGACGTGTCGAAACTGGCAAACAGTGATGCATTATTTAAATGATACGTTAATTGAAGTGCTCACATGAATTCAACAGGCTGTTCAAAAGTTGATTTCAAGTGTCATATTGTTTTAATAATTGTTATTATTTTTATTAACTGAAGTGTTTCATATTTTTATGAATGTAAATACAAATAGGGACAGCTGGAATCATGATTACGTCATGACGTGCCAATAATGACGTGATTTTAACGTCTGTAATCCACCGTGGACGGTCCGTTGCCTTTAGCGTATAGAATTTGGAACACAAACATGAAATACACATTTAATATAACATATCTTTATATTTAAGGCAAAGTAAATGTACTTATTCCGACTGTTTTTCACGAATTAAAGTCATTGAGCAAAACAATAGTTAATTAAAATATAATCACTTGTTGAGCGAGAGTTTTCCGTCCTCTCTCGCTAAGTTCCAAATGGCGCTGAAGCCTCCCACCTCGTCCGAGCCCTGCCAGAGCACGGCTATGAAGCCCACCATGATGACCACCATCTGGAACGTGTCCGTCCACAGCACTGCCTTCAGGCCGCCCTGTTTTTCGCGGTAAAACATGAACATCAAAGCGCTGATAGTATAGAAAGACTATTGGTGAATACCGGTAAACGTCGGAAGAAAGAGAGGTTGGATACGTGTAAACGCACTGGGAGATATATAAGCTATGGTGACCACTCACTGGAACCAGGGGGGGGGGCATGCGTATACGGATGCCCCCCCCCCCCCCCCCNTCTTACATATGTGTATTCAACTAGTAGTGTAGGTTCCTTCGATTTAAGAAATCATGTATTAATTTTTATTTATTTTTAATGTTTCGAATAGTGTAGTGTTTTCATCAGAATAAGGCCCATACACATTAATTAGCGTGACTTCGTGATTTTTGATTGTATATGCATAGCAGACCAGCATGTGTCAACAAATCATAACGAGACAGAAAAGTCAATTTAGCGATATGGCATATACAGGAGTATGGATTGTCAGTGCTTTGTAGCCCCCAACAATAAAATCCACGTTACAACTTTGGCTCATTGTTTGAAATTTTAAATCGTGGGCCATTTTGTAGCTAGCATGACCATTATCAGAATTTGAAAGCGAAGGAATATATATATTGCTGTGATGTACTGAAATTCTGTATTATACAATACGATAGTAAAGTTATATGTATTGTTCATTTGTTTTATTTACTATTGAGATACAGTCATGCACTGTCAATACGACGCCTATATTTGTTCAAAATGCGAGTAGCCATTGGGAACGAATCTGACGCGAATGGTTGTTGTGACTTACGATGGCGGTATAGAAGGTACAGATTGCTCCGATCACCAGGATAGAAACCAGCATGTCCACACCCATGGCTGAAACACAGCGGCATAAAAGTAGATCATTAACCCAGAGGTAGATCATTAAATGGGAGTTCAGTGCGTCGATTTCATTGAATGTCGTAAAATAAAAAGTTCTTAAAATTAAAAAGGAGCTGTGCGTGAATATCGTCAATCACTCGATATTGTGCATACCACAGTAAATTACTTAATAACGAAAAAAAAAACAGCTTAATTCATGTGTCTTTTGATTTAAAAAAAATGCATATGTCAGTATATCGCTATGCTGTGATTACAACAAATAGACTTAAACATCACGTGAAATTGTCCGTATTATTGATAGAGGTTATATCTTATTTTGGAACATCATTCAACCTTACTGAAGTAGAATATTCTATGTTTAAAACCACATGACATCTTACCTTGATTAAGAGCTATCGCCGGCGCGAAGAGGCCCAGGGCCATACTGAGAATCTGCGAAAAGTCATACGTACAATCATGCACAACGACATACATACCGCATACGTACAATCATGCACAACGTCATATGTACAGTATACGAACACTCATACACGAAGTCATATGTACAATATACGTACACTCATACACGAAGTCATAAGTACAGTATACGTACCATGATGCACAACGTCATACGTACAGTATACGTACAGTGATGCACAACGTCATACGTACAGTATACGTACACTCATGTACAACGTCATACGTACAGTATACGTACAATGATGCACAACGTCATACGTACAGTATACGTACAGTGATGCACAACGTCATACGTACAGTATATGTACAATGATGCACACCGTCATACGTACAGTATACGTACAATGATGCACAACGTCATACGTTCAGTATACGTACAATGATGCACAAAGTCATACGTACAGTATACGTACAATGATGCACAAATAATACGTACAGTATACGTACAATGATGCACAAAGTCATACGTACAGTATGCGTACAATAATGCACAGAGTCATACGTACAGTATGCGTACAATAATGCACAAAGTCATACGTACAGTATGCGTACAATATTGCACAAAGTCATACGTACAGTATACGTACAATGATGTAAAAAGGCATACGTACAGTAAAGTCCAATGATGTTAAAGTCGAAATCATTTTTACATTATCGTTAGTTATTAGTCATAAGGGAACTCTTTAACGTTCTGATTCGTCCCTATGTTACATGCTCGAGCTTTAATCCTTAAAAACATCGATATGTTGTCTAAAGACCGATACAAAAACGATAAATCCCGGCATATTTGTTGAGCTTACTATGCAGTGCTTACGTACCATTTGAATCAAGAACGAGATACAGCCGAGGATCCTCATGAGCGTGTTGAAGCGCATTTCGAGGTACTGGAAACAGAAAATAAAAAAACACGACTTAAGCATATGATCCTCGCTCTGTGAAAACGGGTTTAATGCATATGCGTACTTTCCGCTGGTATGATTTCGTTTAAAGAGAGTCTCTTCTTAGCAAAACTCAAGTTTAAGCGGAAAGTGTCGTCCCTGATTAGCCTGTGTGAACTGCACAGGCTAATCTGGAATGACACTTTACACGCATGCATTACAGCCCCTTTCTACAGAGCGAGGTTCATATGTCTCGTAGATGTTGGTCTCTCCAAAACATATTTCAGACACATGTGATGAACAAGAACTAATTTATCACGTGTCAAGTAACACTAATGCGATTATCATAAGACAGTCTACAATTGCTGGACCCAGAAGTATAATTATGATTGTATTTAATATCGAAGACATTTTTCGATCACGCACTTCGCATATTAAACGGATGTCAAGTAAGCGCAATGGTTGATACGATCGCTCCTCACTAAGGCAATAACATATTTCATTCAACGTATGAAGAAGTACACAGTGATGAGAAAAATGCTTTTTATTTTCACAGCTTAGAAAAGGTATTTGTTGCAAAAATAGGCCCTTCGTGTGACATTCGTTTTGCATCAAGCGTACCATTGAATAGCGGATGATCAAATTTTGCAGATTTGTAATAATTAGAAGGGATCTTAGTAAAACAGAAATAAATGTATTTAGCCATGGAGGGCCATTAAGGGATTAGTGATTACCCCGAAAATTGTCTTGGAACGCATCGCACGAAATACTGAATTCACATACTCGAGAGTCAAATTGTGCTCTACATTTTTGTAATAAGACTTAAAACGTTTGGATGGTTTCAAACCTGATAACTTTTTAAATGTGTGATTGAATGTTTTAACCGATTTCATTCTTTGGGTCACACGGTTGGGTTGTTTAAAAAAATACGTGTTAATAAGTCTATTGATACCTGTCTTGTTCTGCATGCACGGGTGAATGTTGTCGACTTCCATTCTAATAAACATACTTTGGTAATTGTCTTACAATTTTCAATATGCGTGTATTTTATTAACTATATCAAATATTATATACAAGTACATGTAATGTTAAACATATTATAGGAATCCGAACAGAACTGTTGGTCTTCCAACAATAATTTGTTAAATAAATTATGGCCTTTGGTACGTATGAATTGGTCAGGATATGGTGACGTAAATACATTTGGGCCTTGCTCTGTGCAAATGGGGTTTAATGCATTTGCGTAAAGTGTCGTCAAAGATTAGCCTGTGCAGTCCGCAGACGCTAATCAGGGACGACAATTTCCGCCTAACCTACATTTTTTCTAAGAAGAGACTTCCCTTAAACGAAAAATATCATAACGACGGAAAGTGTCGTCCCTGATTAGGCTGTGTTCACTTTGCGCACATGCATTAAACCCCCGTTTTACAGAGCGAGACCCGTTTTTTAACACCTTCCGCCGTCGCTTTTTTGAGTGTTGTACGAAAACTGGCAAAGTAACAAAAACAATACGTCTCTTCTTTTTACTTGTCTGAAGCATACACTTTGTCTTCTTAATCGTCTCCCTTTACAGTGACGATATCACGATTTTATCAGGGTTCGTATTCACCATCCACTTCTTAGACTTAAGAATAAAGAATAGCCATAGACTAAATAAATATATATCTGAGTGTGTGAATATATACATGCTAAAATGGCGCTTATATCGTTAACATATTGTTCTTAACGAAGAATGATGTAATAATAGGTGTTAATTGGCATGCTATACATGTCTTTCAAGTAGTTTTTTAGCCTTATAGTTTTAAGAATATACTTTACCTTTAGACTTAAGATTAATTAAATTGGTTGGTGTATACGGGCCCAGGCCTTAAACAAAACCATACCCTCGATTTCGTACATGGCAAAGGCAACCAAGTTCGTCAAGGTCTAATACAATTTATGATGCTCTTCAGCCAATAAAATATATGTCTCGGGTTATTTATGATAGTAAGATATACTGAAGGGAGTTATAATTTACTCAACAAATTTATTATGTCTTAAAATGCAGAAGTGCCATTATTTGGAACGATGCTGTAAATAGGTATTGCAATGCAACAGTGCCTTTGCACCATAAAGAGAACGTTCAATGCATTCTAATTGGTCGAATATTTCCAAAGGAAATACAATCTAAAATGGTAAAAAAAAGCATTCGCATTGGTCTATATTTAGGTTAAGCTTAAGGCATTTATTTGTGGGGCATCCGAATGCGCCTATTATCAGTATTATTTTACTGCGCTTGCACTTCAATAGCATTTAACCTCATAAATAAATAATTGAGCCACGCTCTGTGAAAATGGGGTTTAATGTATGTGCGTAAAGTGTCGTCCCAGATTAGCCTGTGCAGTCCGCTCAAACGACGACACTTTCCGCCTTTACTGGATTTTCGTCAAGAAGAGTCTTCCTATAAACGAAAAATACAATAAAAGCGGAAAGTGTCGTCCCTCATTAGCCTGTGCGGACTGCACCGGCTTATATGAGACGACTCTTTACGCACATGCATTAAACCCCCTTTTCACAGAGCGAAGCTCAATAGTATTATAAATAATTGTATCATTATTAAATAACACAAGTTGCTTGAGCACGTTCGGACAGCGGCAGCATGAGTAGTTAAATTACCATAGTGGGGCAAACATGCACGAGGTTACCCATTGACTGACAATATTTACGACTCCATGATTAACAATGAATGATAACAGAATTTTGATTTTTTTTAAGTGTCCGAAACCTTAGAGTAATTACGGTATACCACGTTAACGTGTGTCTCGGATTTATTCGTTACACACGCACGCATATATGTACGAAATTAACACAAATCTTCTCATTATGTTAAGCTTATTCACTTTGATCCCCGATCTTTGCGTGCAGCCCACGATACTTATCTAAAGACTCTTGTTTAGGACGCATGACATCCAACGTCATGTCTTATACACATTATATATATTAAAAGAATATAATTATACTTTATGACGCATGTATCAAGCAAACATATAAACATGTTGGTTCCTTCCGATACTGAACAAAACTCGAGAATCTCAGTAAAAGACATATTGTTCAGGTTCATGTTTTTTTTTCTGTCTGCATTGGTTGTCAGCGTATGCTCATTTGATCGCGATCGTTTAAGATGCGCCTTTGGTTTGTGATTAACCCATTTATGCCTAGTGGACTCTCCCATCCTTCTAAATTGGATCAATTTATTTCCAAAATTATGTCTAGTATATTTATTTCTCTATTTAGAATATTTCTTACAGAAATTCCTTTAAGCAAACAGCGCAGACCCTGATGAGACGCCGCATGCGGCGTCTCATCTGGGTCTACGCTGTTTGCCAAGGCCTTTTTCTATACGCTAGGCATAAATGGGTTAATTATGCGGTAAATGTGATGTTCGGCTTACCCTAAAACCGGTTCAAACCCTCTATTTTTGTTCGCATTTACCGTTCTAAGGCGGTGATTCCAGTATTGATCACTAAATGTTTATAATTGGTGTTCTTTTGAAAAACTATGGATAAAACAAGAATTGATCTCTTGCTGGAATTTCTAGGTTTTCAACGCTTGCTATATAGCACAACGCAAAAAGTAAAACTCTTTTGGTCATTGTCGCCTCAGGTGCTACGTAAAAGTACCCCAGGTACTCTTAAGTATACTACAAAGTACCCGGGGTACGGAAATTATTCTAAAAAGTACCCCGGAGTATGGCCGGGTGCCTTTAAGTATATTTTCTGTACCCTGGGTACTTTGTTGTATACTTAAGAGTATCCGGTGTACTTTTATGTAGTTCCTGAGCCGACAACGACCAATTTAGCAATAGTAAGGAGGTAAATGCATGATGCTTTCTAGAATTGACGGCGTCAGTTTAAAGAGAAACATTCATTGTACAGCGGCTTTACATTGTTTAGAGGCTTTCTAGAACGGACGAAACGGGTACATTCAATATATATAGGATTTGTAGACTAACGTCACCACTTTTAAAGGCATACATTCATAATAAAGAAGTTTTCTATGACTTTTCGACGCCACTTGTAAAGGGATACATTAATTATATAGCAGCTTTGCAGAGCGGACAAGTTTTTTTCTTTATCTTTTTGAAGAGCCGATAGAGGATGCATGTGTTGTGTACCAATTGTTTTAGAACTGACGTAACAATTTAAGGGCGAACATTAACTTTTATTGATGCGGCACAGAAATCAATCGTCTTTAAAAAATCTTCGCAAATATTAAAACTTTCATTATTTATCATTTCCACACTGTCTTGTTAAAACGGAAGCCTTTAATGGATGATACCTTCTTAAATCAGAACTAACAAAAGACACAGTAAAACTATTAGTTTCTACACTGTTCATTATTGTAATAGACACTTTTGTATATGCCAAATATATACGGTTTTCAACAAATTGTTTTCCGGTGGTAATTTTGCATATAATATGTGCTTAAATGTAAAAAAAATCAATACATCATAGTTACAATATACAAAACTTCCGATTTTGTTTTAAGAAAACCCCTTTTTGTTATAAAGAGAAAGGCCAACGATACACATGGACTTACCTCGTACGCGCTCGTGATGCCCAGATTGTGGAACACCGGTAGGAATGCGTGCGCAGCAACCGGATATACGAGGACATTGGAAAACAGGATGAGCCAATAGATGGCGCCGTTGTAGTAGACTTCCGCCGGAACTCCGAGAACCATCACAGCGGATAGCAGCGTCGCCATGAGCGACAGGGAGACCGGAAATATGCCCATCTTGCGACCACCGAGAAGGAAGTCGTCTGCATTCTGCTTCTTTCGGTCTTTCCACGCGAACCAAATACCGATGGCGGTGGAAATGACGAGCACGAGGGCAAAGATGAGGTAGTCTGCCCAATGGAAGCCCGTTGTTACCGTCATGGCTGATAATCGCAAAAATGTCCAATATATTTAAAGGCGACGCCGCCGACGACGACGACGATGACGACGACGAAACGGACAAGACGGTTAAGGCGCTTTCAGAAAGGAAACAGAAGACACAAGCCACAACGACGACGACGAAGAAGAAGACGACGACGACGACAAGTGTGCTAAAGTGGCGTCCTGATCACGAAACTGGTTTTGTTGTATGCACGTTTTCTACTGACGGTGATATGTTTGATCCCTGGTATTGTTTCTGAGAAAAGAAATTGTTTAATGCCTAGCAAATTGATACATACGCATGTCAAATGTAAGAAACAATTGCGAAAGTGTATGTTTTTTGTTTCAAACCTTTTTTAATTGCATGTATTAATTACTTGTTCGACTTTAGTTTTTTGTATAATTTGATCTGGGTTGTTTTTTTTTCAATCATTTATGATTATAAACATGAATATAATTATTTTTGATACAATGAATTTTAAAATTTAAATAAAATAAAAATAGTATTAATCCATTAAATATAAGACAAAGAATAACGAAATAAAAGAAACCCCAAAATAATATGTCACTCCTTACAAAAGAACCTTTAAAGTACATTTGTTTGATGATTACATTTAGCTAAACATACTTACAGTCGCATGTACGGCGTCCGATCGTGCGACAGAGCGCTGCTGTCGAGTCCCATTAAACTCTCGTCTGTTACGCGGTTCGATTCTACAAATACTTGACTTTCGCCGCTGATTTATTACGGTTCTTAACTGTATTTTTATTCGTGACATTTATACATAATAAAAATGCAGTTAAAATTTAAGTTTAAACAAACCACAGTTTCTAGATTTACCTTGGTACGTGTTTTTGTTTGCATATACCCATTCTCCTGATTAAATTTGTTATGTTAATAAATAAACAATAGGATGTCCCAATTGACTTTATGCAAATTTGCCAATTTTACCGGTCAAATGACCGGTGCATGGTCGTACAAGTAGCAGTAGTAGTAGTTGTTGTTGTTGTTGTAGATTTAGCATTTGTGTTATTAGAAGTAGTTGTTGTAGTTGTTGTAGATTAAGCATTTGTATTATTATTTTTATAGTATTTTTGTTGTTTTTTTTAGTTTTTTTTTTGTTCCTGTTTTGTCGTAGTTGTGGTTGTGTTTTTTGTTATAACGGTAATAGTAGAAATAGAAGGAGTAATTATCACATTACCAATGATTTAAGGGCGACTGATGTTGCCGCTCCTGCTGCTGCAGCTGCTGATTCTAGCGTCTGATAAACATAGACGTGATGAATATAAACGCTCTCTCAAGTGGCTACTTGCGGGAAATCAATGTGACAGGTCGGTTATTTAGTACGCGTTTAAGAGACTTTGGCAATCTATGTTAAGTACTTAAACATGTTTATTTTCGCAGTTTTTCATCGTTAAAGTAAATAAACAATGTCCAGTGTACAAGAAATAAGACCCCGCTAATAAATACCACACCCATCCTGTCTCAACCCCTATATGTGAATATCGAAGCAATTTATGTGCATGCGATTCGAGTAAATGTTCTGGCACGTTGTACTTAATTATTTGCTTTAAAATGTCATAGTTAAGAATGCATTATCGTTGTTTGAAGTGTATACATTGACTGGATGTGCTAATATTGGCTTAAAGTCACTTTAAGAACATTGTAACGAATCCATTATTTTGCTATTTTAGAAGAAAAAACAACACAAAACAACCCTGGTCCATTTCGACAGGAAATACCATTTGTGGAGCATGCAGGTTTTTATGGTTTAACATTCTACATTTCCGAAATAAAAATAACATAAGTAAATTAGCGGCATTGTAAAGTTTCCTGGGTTGCACACAGTGATCAACTGTTTGCAAATGTGCTCTCCAGCTAGTAATTAAATGCGCAAAAGGCACGGCAAATGCGAATGATTCAGAAGAGCCATGCCTTCCGTATCTTTTCTTTTACAAGTATGTAGTAAAAACACTATTTACTTTGACAATTAAACCATGTTGGATGATGAATTTACAGCTTCAGATTATATCAGAACACTTGAGCACTTCATGTTGTTTGTACAGAACTCGAGTAATGTGTACATTGTTTACCTGATATACATATACAAGTCATCCACATTTAAGTCAACGATATATCAACTTCGTTTAGGCTTCAACATGCACGCCCAGTATAAATTCAAACGAAATCGAACCGACGTGTACCTAATTTTGCTGTGGATTGACATCTTAGTGAGACGGTGCAAATATAATGAGTATGTCCTTTGTCATATATTTTACGTACAATGCATGCATTACATTTGAGACGCGCTCTGTGAAAAGGGGGTTTAATGCATGTGCGTACAGTGTCATCCCAGATAAGCTTGTGTATTCCGCACAGGCTAATCAGGGACGACGCTTTCCGCTTTTATGATATTTTTCGATTAAAGAAAGTCTCTTCTTAACAAAAATCTAGTTTACGCGGAAAGTTTCGTCCCTGATTAGCCTGTGCGGACAGCACAGGCTAATATGGGACGACACTTCACGAACATGCATTAAAGAATTGTTAAAATATCGGGTCGTTTTCTAATAATCATTAATCGAAATCGGATAAAAAAGAGTGAAGCATTCGTTACACTTTTCATGGAAAAATTGGCAAAGACGTGTATAACATACATAGCGTTTACGTTTTTCCACACTTGTGCTCGAGAGGTCATTGTCGGCCCGGGTGTTACTTAAATATACCCCGGGTACTCTTAAGTAAACCCCGGATACGGAAAATATACTCAAACGTACTCGGGAATTCTAACTCTAAATGGTCTTTGACGTTGTTTTTTTTAATTAATTAAATTCATATTTATGTCAATATTTTGTAAAATAGCCTCTATATAATCGAAACACGTACTCAAAAAAGCATTTTAGGCAGGTTTTGTTCAAATAGAATTGTGTTTCGTATTCCGAAGCGCGTTTAACGAAGTCGGACTTTTGGCGGGAAAACAACCCGGGTACAGTCTTAATTGGCCGTTTACGTTTTAGTATATTTAGCGTACCAGGGGTACATTTAAGTATACTTAAGAGAACACGAGGTTTATTTAAGTAGTTTTCGAGCCGACAATAACCAGTCGAGTCGTACTAGTAAAAGGCATCATGGTGCGGAGGCAAGGTATTATCTTTTGCTTCCTGAGGTCCCAGACTGGTAACTCGGGAAAGCCAAACTGTTTTCCTTGCTTTTAAGATAGTTGCAAGCATTCCAATTATAATAGTTTTGTTGGAAAATGCATTTAAGTACATTTTTTAAAGAAACGAAAATACATGTATGTAAACATGTCGCTTAATAAGTCTAGCAAAAGGTTTAATTGCCTTTTTTAGATGATGATGCTGGTTATATAAAATAATCAAAGGCGAAGAAGATTGTGGCGCTGCTAAACAAATACTACCATTATTATGAAAAGGTTGTGTTAATAGAAATCTATTAAAATTTTGAACTTATTAAACAGACGCTGCGATCGTTTACCATCTACTATTATATACGCTATTCTAGCATGTTAGCTTCTCTTTGTAATACAAAGAAACAAAGAACAAAATCAGACTTCTAAAACAACTCTAAAACAATGCAGAAAGAAGTCCCAAGCATTACCACAGATTGGAAAAATATCATTCTCATTATCCCCATGCTTTTAAAGCGTGGAGATTTTGTGGTTATCTCCGTCGTCTGTCCGTCCGTCCTGGCCACTATCTCCTACACTATTAGCAATAGAACCTTGAAACTTACACATATGGTTGCTATGAGCATATGTGCGACGGTGCACTATTTGGCATTTTGATCTGACCCCTGGGTCAAAAGTTATGGGGGTGGGGCCGGATTTTCACTCTTTTTTTTTAGGAAAATCTCTGACCCGGCCCTATCCCAACCGCCATAACTTTTGGCTCCGCCCACATAGGCAACACCCACCCAAAATTGCCTTTTACTATAACTTCTTCATTTCTACACCGATTCACTTCTAATTGAAACTGAACTTCTCTTATGACAATACGGTCAATCTCAACTATGAATTGCCCCATTACCAGCCCTGGGGTGCCCCGCCCACATACACCACGCCCAACAAAATTTTATTTTTAAAACAACTTCTTCATTTATTCACCAATTGACTTCAAATTAATAATGAACATCTTTTATGACAACACGGTATATCTCGACCATCCATGTCCTCATTACCCACCCCGGGGCCCCACCAATATAGGCCTTGCCCACCCAAAATTGCCTTTTAATATAACATCTATGCGGCGTGGGGATAGGCGTCGGCCTCTGCCGCGCCATTTCTAGTTTAAATTGCACAATTATTCATTAATTCATTTACGAATCGAACTTATTTTAGAATTATTCGTTTGACAAAAACAACTTTTTGTCGTTGTTAAGCATCGCTATTAAACATTCCGACTAACGCCCTTGGGTTTAGTTTCTTCGCGTTCAGAACATAAAATCGTAGTTTATTAATCGATAAAAAATGACAAATATATACTTACATGTATTTGCGTATATTTTATGAAGGGAGTTAACCGCTGCGAGGAATTTGGTGTGTGATTGTTGAAAAAAGTATGCATTTACTCGAAGTTTTTTCCAATAAAGATACGTGGAATGTACTTTCAAAATATATATGAATCATGTAAGATTACCGTAAAAATGTGTGTACCGATATTTTAAGTTGTACGCCAATGAGTTTAAAGTAAAATGAAAGTATAACATATGTGCATTTACAGTAGAAATCCAGTATGAAATAGTATAGGTATAACGCCTGTGAATTGACAGTCAGGTGAACTTGTGTAAGTATTACGTCAGTGAATTTATCGAACTATGAATAATTGAAATTATTATCCTGTGAATTTAAAGCAATATGAAGAATTGTAAACATAACGATTGTGAACGTACAGCAATGTGAAGAATTGCTTACAAAACGATTGTGAACGTACAGCAATGTACAAAATTGTATGCATAATGATTGTGAATGTAAAGCAATGTAAAAAAATGTATGCATAACGATTGTGAATGTACAGCAATGCGAAGAATTGTATGCATAACGATTGTGAACGTACAGCAATGTAAAAACTAGTATGCATAACGATTGTGAATGTACAGCAATGTGACGAAGTGTATACATAACGATTGTAAATGTACAGCAATGTGAAGAATTGTATACACAACGAGTGTGAATGTACAGCAATATGAAGAATTGTATACATAACGATTGTGCATGTACAGCAATGTGAAGAATTGTATACATAACGATTGTGAATGTACAGCAATGTGAATAATTGTATACATAACGATTGTGAATGAACAGCAATGTGAAAAATTGTATGTATAACGATTGTGAATGTAAAGCAATGTGAAGAGTTGTATGCAAAACGATTGTGAATGTACATCAATAGGAAGAATTGTATACATAACGAGTGTGAATGTACAGCAGTGTGAAGAATTTTATTAATAACGATTGTGAATGTATAACATGTTAAGAATTGTATTAATAACGCTTGGGAATGTATAGCAATGTGAAGAATTGTTTGCATAACGATTGTGAATGTACAGCAATGTGAAGAATTGTATGCATAACGATTGTGAACGTACAGTAATGTGAATAATTGTAAACATTACGATTGTGAATGCAAAGCAATGTAAAGAATTGTATGCATAACGAGTGTGAATGTACAGCAATGTCAAGAATTGTATGCATAACGATTGTGAACGTACAGCAATGTGAAGAATTGTATACATAACAATTGTGAATGTATAGCAATGTGAAGAATTGTGAGCATAACGATTGTGAATGTACAGCAATGTGAAGAATTGTATACAAAGCGATTGTGAATATAACGAGCGTGAATGTACAGCAATGTGAAAAATTGTATGCATACCGATTGTGAATGTACAGCGATGTGAAGAATTGTATGCATAACGATTGTGAATGTATAGCAATGTGAAGAATTATATACATAACGATTGTAAATGAACAGCAATGTGAAGAATTGTATACATAACGAGTGTTAATATACAGCAATGTGAAGAATTGTATACATAACGATTGTGAATGAACAGCAATGTGAAGAATTGTATGCATAACGATTGTGAATGTACAGCAATGTAAAGAGTTGTTTGCATAACGATTGTGAATGTACAGCAATGTGAAGAATTGTATACATAACGATTGTGAATGTACAGCATTGTAAAGAGTTGTATGCATAACGATTGTGAATATACAGCAATGTGAAGAATTGTATACATAACGAGTGTGAATGTACAGCAGTGTGAAGAATTATATTAATAACGATTGTGAATGCACAGCAATGTGAAGCATTGTATGCATAACGAGTGTGAATGTATTGCAATGTGAAGAATTGTATACATAACGATTGTGAATGTACAGCAGTGTTAAGAATTGTATACATGACGATTGTAAATGTATAGCAATGTGAAGAACTGTATACATAACGATTGTGAATGTATAGCCATGTGAAGAATTGTAAACATTACGAGTGTGAATGTACAGCAATGTGAAGAATTGTATACATAACGATTGTGAATGTACAGCAATGCGAAGAATTGTATGCAAAACGATTGATAATGTACAGCAAGGTGAAGAATTGTATGTATAACGATTGTGAATGTATAGCAATGTGAAGAATTGTATACATAACGATTGTGAATGTACAGCAATGTGAAGAAATGTATACATAACGATTGTGGATGTACAGCAATGTGAAGAATTGTATACATAACGATTGTGAATGTATAGCAATGTGAAGAATTGTATGAATAACGAGTGTGAATGTACAGCAATGTGAAGAATTGTATGCATAACGATTGTGAATGTACAGCAATATGAAGAATTGTATGCATAACGGTTGTGAATGTACAGCAATGTGAGGAATTGTATGCATAGCGATTGTAAATGTACAGCAATATGAAGAATTGTATGCATTACGATCGTGAATGTACAGCAATATGAAGAATTGTATGCATTACGATTGTGAATGTACAGCAATGTGAGGAATTGTATACATTACGATTGTGAATGTACAGCAATGTGAGGAATTGTATACATAACGATTGTAAATGTACAGCAATGTGAACAATTGTATGCATTACGATTGTGAATGTATAGCAATGTGAGGAATTGTATACACAACGATTGTGAATTTACAGCAATATGAAGAACTGTATGCATTACGCCTTGGAGTAAGTGTGAAAAACATCTCACAAGGTCGCATTGAATAAATACTGAACACATCTTTTTAATGACAAATAATAGAGAAACAAATCTTTCTTGAAAAAAGAAGAATTCTTTAAATGGTCACTCCACAATCGGATCCAAGAACGGAAAGTGCGCAGTGCTACCCTCGTTCGCCCGCGCCATGTCGCGGTCCGCCAGCTGAAAGTTGTAGACGGTGTGTGACCCCGCCGGGAGCCGGAAGTCGTGTCCCCTAAAGGGTTATCCAGGTCTAGTCTCGTACAGAGGGCGTTGCATTTGTGGGTGATGAGAAACTGTTCCATCCCCACCACACCCAGATCTGTCATCCCGAACCGCCCGTCTCGAGAGTGAATGCAGGGGTCCGTAAGTATGTATTTGGCACCGTTCCTGTGTTTTAAACAATGCAGCACGAAATAAACGTAAATTGTTCATTTGCGGTATGTTCTGAGAATTTTGGACCTAAATTTGGCTTTCTTTTTTAGAAAATGTTATGTTAAATGATGTCACAGAATTTGCATTTGACAGAATATTGCTTTAAATGCTTTTTGTTAGCGTTAGCTGTGTCGTATTGAAGAAAAATTAATACTAGCTTACATTCTGGCTTTAGTTAAGTCATACACGTGAGAAATAAAGTCACTATGCAACTAGGATGTTGCAGATAATCTCCTTCGAAACAAAAATTGTAATCGAAGTTTTATTAATTTTAAGCTTTTGAATGTATATCTATTTCGTCGAAAGCCTATTTTTTTCCTAGAGATTATCGAGTCTGTTTCACGAGGAGAACCAATACTTAAGGTCTGTGTGGAAGGGTCTTGAGACA
Organism: Dreissena rostriformis; assembly: GCA_007657795.1. Lineage (NCBI taxonomy): Eukaryota > Metazoa > Mollusca > Bivalvia > Myida > Dreissenidae > Dreissena > Dreissena rostriformis. Next base: position 10,446 of record VMBQ01000960.1, on the reverse strand, counting down.
TCTGCCTTAGTGAGGATCGAATCTGGGTGCAAGACGGACATCTTAACGACTACACCATTCGATGTGTGAATGGTCGGGTACGATTCTGAATAAACTATATGAGCCTCGCTCTGTAAAAAGTGTCGCACAAGATAATCAGGGACGGCACTTTCCGCATTCACTGGATTTTCTGCAAAAAGAGTCGTCCTTTAAACAAAAAATACAATAAAATCGAAAAGTGTCATCCCTGATTAGCGTGTGCGGACTGCAATAACTTTCTTTCCCAATTTGGAAATGACCTCACCTGACTCCTTGCAGATCACAGACCAGGTACAGGTGACCACTGATGTGCCACGTCCAGTGACTAAACGTGTTAAAAATGGCGGCCGTCTCGTCCTCATAGCCACAATTCGAGTTGAACTTTTCGAACTCGCCGTCAAGGTAGGGCTCTATTGCGACACACTCCTTCGGGAATATGTAACTGGTGTCCGTGTTCACGGGGAACGGTCCCAGCACCTAGAAACGTGTGAAATGTGAAAGGGGAATCGATAGGGGCGTGTTTCTCTTCAAAGGCATCCTTTAAATACCGGTAATAATTGTTTTATCAAACTGGAGCAGGATATAATTGCTAAATAAATCAATTCAGGATGCGATTTATTTTAATTGACATATCAAAGTTGTGTGATATTACCGCATACATTCGCATTTAAATAATACGTAACAGTTTATTTGTTTCAAATTATAATTAACAACTGGAACACGAAAGCGTGTTTCAGAAATGTTGATAAGCGTGCTAGCTCCCTCGGCCACCGACAAACAGGTGCGCGCTTAGACTTATCTCGCCGAAACCCCGCGAAGGGTGATACTTGGGAAATACTTCTCGAGCTGCCTATCTTTGTTATCTACGTCTCTGGCAACTGAGGACGAAGCAAAATAAATACTATAATTGTTTATATCGTTTTCCAAAGTATCGAACAAATCAACGTCTACTAACACTACCTCACCAATAAATATCTTTGTCCAAGTGAAAAAAATGTTTACATAGTTTTAACCAAATAATGGAATCGTATTTATGACAGAATATTTCTACACCAATTTTAATCTGTAATGCATGTATAAAGCTTCACCTCCGCTATTTCTTTTTGTATTTCTATGTTGGAATTTACGAAAATAATTGTAACTATCAAAGGAAGACAGATTGATGTAACTTGTATCTGAAGCCCATGTCTCATAGAAGAAAATAATATCGTGATATGTCTAGAGTCTCTAGGTTCTGTTCTTTTGTGTCCAGCCTACCTTCGATCTTTTGCAGACACAACACCAAATCTTTGCTTGTTAGATCGTTCGTGACAGAGCAACTGCCAGAGCCCAATCCTTTCTACAATACAGCAACCGAGTCAAGTCCAAAAACAAAATCGTCCGAACTTGGATTTGGAAACAACAAAGAATTTGTTTGACTCAACACATCGCTTAAACACAAACCTCCGGCCGGGCCTCCATCAAACGCTGACCGTTTTCGGCTTAGCACTTCACTATCACTAAAACTATCGCTTTCTCCTTTCTTTCTTTTATCTTAACGTTTATTTGTACCCATAACACTGTACATAATCAACTAATCTAATATATTCGGCAGTATTTATCACACACGCGACACATGTAATCATAATAGAATAGAATGTATTAATAGAGTAGATTATTAAATATGCTCATTCTGTCGTATTTGCCAATACCATATATATATACAAATACAAATTTAGTTGCATAACATTTGTTCTGCTTCATGTTCTGTTAAATGACTTTGATGTTTGTAATCGATCTCGTTTTACATGCAAGTCTTTTTTTACTGTTTGTTTCAAAATAAATATTTTACTAGTGCATTTCTTGTTGTAGTTTCTTTTCACAGTCTGACAAAAAACAGTTCTGTTCACTTTGTGAAACAAACTTCATTCATATTTCTGCAACGATAACATTCCAAATTGAAAATGTCATCGCTATGCCGTGTACAAACCCAACATTCTGTATAGCTCGACAACATTAACCTGTCACTTGTGAACTACGTAATCTTAAATTAAAAGCTAATTCGTTTCCTACGTGTTCATTTGGTTTTGTTAGTGCAATCTTGCACGAGTTTATTCAAGCAATAAACATTATACTTAGCCCCCACTCGCTTCCATTACGGAAACTAATATATTCATGCAGAAAGGTCAGTGCCAGGTTAACATGGCCTAAACATTCGCATCCTCAGTGATCCACAAGCCTATGTGCCCTTTGACTTAGCCATTCCATTAGAAATCCATGCACATTGTGGAGCGAACTACTGCCACATTTTTATTTATGCAATATTTCATCATTTCTTGTTTAATTTTTGTGTACTTACTCTTTTGAGAGAAACAAAATCTTTTTCATAACCATTCAGATTTTCATTCAGTCAACTGTTCCTTTAACATTTACTTCAGCACAGACATCCATGCATCTTGCCAACAGACTTTCAATGCCTTCGTCGCTTTGATCTCGATCAGGCAATTAGGGGCATTCGAGGTTCGCTTACACAGGCGTTAAGTACACGCCATTTTACTGTATTTTCAATTTTAAATGTTATCGAATGAGTGTGTTTTATATGCATTCTGAAGTAGACGCCATTGAGCACTAGTCGTAATTTAAAATGTTTACGAACAGGTTTCGCAATGCCTTGAAGCCGTTTACTGTGGGATTATGTACTTATGCATTTCTCTTTTACGTCGTAGCGTTGGTGTCGCGGACTAACAGGGAAAATGTGTATAGCTCAACAAATCCAAAAAGGAATTGGGACCCAGTCGGCTTTAAGGCAGATGGGCAGGTATCATCAGACGAAACAGTAAAATCCGCAGAAACAGTCAGCGATCGCATTCGGCAGGTACTGATTCATGGAAACGGCAGTTATGATTTGAACCCAGCTCTACGGAACAAAGATACTTTCTCGCAGTATGGGCAAGATAATTACCTTAGCAACCACTTTGGGTCGAAAACAAATGTTTTTTTGTTGAAATCGGAGCGTATGACGGATAGTCTCTATCGAACACATTACTCTTGGAAATGAAGAAGAACTGGACGGGACTCTTAATTGAAGCAAATCCCAACATGTTTTCTCACATAGCTTCTGTAAAAAGAAATTGTTATGCTATTAACTGTTGTCTTGGATACACGGATACGTCCCTGACATTTACACTCGCCGGAATGATTTCCAGTGCAGATGCAGTCATAACTGCACAGCACAGGAATAGAATCAACAGCGAAAATGTGAATTTTTGAACTGACCAAACGTACAACAAAACCGTTACCGTCCAATGTTACAGCCTCTAGGATGTTCTGAACGTGATTGGGACCAGAAAGGTGGATTACTTCTCACTGGATGTTGAAGGCGCGGAATTGTACATCCTGGAGTCAATAGACTTTGATGTCTTCACCATAGAAACGGATCAACAAAGAGACAAAATAATGTCGTTCATGAAGGACCACGGATATAAGTGGCTTACACACTTGGTTGGAGATGATATTTTCAGTTAAGAACGCACCTGAAAACGCTACATGACCTATACGTTAGGAAAGTTTTGCGCGGGATTTTTCATCGATAAGGTGGACAGAGTCGCTGAGGGTCACTTACACGTTAACACGTGATTTTAAATACAATGTATATATATGGTTATACTAACAACTCATATTTTTTTATTTTTTTTGTATAATTGGTATTATTGGTCAGGAGTGTTTTATGTGCATTGAGTGTATTTAGGTGTATTGAGTTATCTTTTGAGACAACATTCAATCTGAAAAATAATGTATACACACCTGTATTGTTATGCCCCCTTCGAAGAAGAGGGGTTTATTGTTTTGCTGGATGTCGGTCAGTCTGTCGGTCAATCTGTCGGTAGACCAGTTCGTTTCCGATCAATAACTTGTGAACGGATTGACCGATTAGCTAAATTGATACTTCACATGTGCATTGGCATTGGACAGTAGATGAACCCTATTGAAATTGGGGTCACAGGGTCAAATGTTAAGGTCATTGTCACAATAAGTGTGATATCTACGTCTCTGTTATCTTCGTCTCTGATGTGAGTTACTTCCAGAATATGTTTCCCCGTAAAAACAAATGTAGCAGTACCGTTAAAATGTGTATACCGGTATTTTAAGTATTACGCCAGTGAGTTTAAAGTAATATGAACTTATGTAAGTAATACATCTGTGCATTTACAGTAGTATGAAATAGTATAGGTTTAACGCCTGTGAATTTATAATCATATGAACTTTTGTGAGTATTACGTCATAGAAGCTATCGTACTATGTATGATTGTAATTATTAGGTCTGTGATTTTACAGTTATATGAAGAATTGTATATATTAAGCATTTGAATTTAAAGCAATGTGAAGAATTGCATGCATTAAGCCTTTGCGTAAGTGTCGACAAATCTCAAGGTCAAACTGTAGGTGGTTTGAAAGTTGCTTTGATAATAAATACTGAACACATCTTTTAATAGCAAATGACCAAGACACAACGAACGAAACAAATATTTCATGAACAAATATCACTATTAAATTTAAAACTATGGTCACTCCACAATCGGATCCAAGAACGTAAAGTGCGCAGTGCGGCCCTCGTTCGCCCTCACGATGTCGCGGTCCGCCAGCTGAAAGTTGTAAACGGTGTGTGACCCCCGCCGGGAGCCGGAAGTCGTGTCCTCTAAAGGGTTCTTGAGACCGAGTCTCGCACAGAGGGCGTTGCATTTGTGGGTGATGAGAAACTGTTCCATCCCCACCACGCCCAGATCGGTCATCCCGAACCGCCCGTCTCGAGAGTGAATGCAGGGGTCCGTTAGTATGTATTTGGCACCGTTCCTGTGTGTTAAACAATGCGGCATACATAAACGTTAATTTTGTAAAATGTACATTTGTGGCGTGTTCTGAGAATTTGTTTGATCATAAATTTGGCTTTCTTTTTGAGAAAAATTGCATGTTAAATGATGTCACGGAATTTGCATGTGACAGAATATTGCTGTAATTGCTTTTTGTTAGCGTTTACTGTGTCTTATTGAAGAAATATAAATATTAGCTGACATTCTGCTGTAAAAAAAAAAGTAATAAAACTCGGAAATAAAGGCATAACACAACTTACATGTCGCAGATAAACGCCCGCGAAACAATTTTTGTATCGTATTTTTATTTGATTTAAAGCTTATAAATGTATCTATATCGTCGAAAGAATTAAATTCCTAGAGATTATCGAGTCTTTATTACGTAAAGAACCAATACTTAAGGTCTGTGGACAGATCGTGAGAAGGCTGCCTTAGTGGGAATCGAACCTGGGTGCAAGGTGGGCATCTTATCAACAACATCATTCGATCTACGAATTGTCGGGTGTGATTCGGAAACAAAACCATTTTTTTTTTGTCTATCCCAATTCTGGAATGACCTCACCTGACTCCTTGCAGATCGCAGACCAGGTACCGGTGACCACTGATGTGCTACGTCCAGTGACTAATCATGTTCAAAATGGCGGCCGTATAATACACTATAAATACAATTTTCTATCCCAATTCGGAAATGATCTCACCTGACTCCTTGCAGATCGCAGACCAGGTACCGGTGACCACTGATGTGCCACGTCCAGTGACTAAACGTGTTCAAAATGGCGGCCGTCTCGTCCTCATAGCCGCAATTCGAGTTGAACTTCTCGAACTCTCCATCGAGGTAGGGCTCTATCGCGACACACTCCTTCGGGTATATGTAACTGGTGTCCTGGTTTACGGGGAACAGTCCCAGAACCTAGAGAAATTAATAATGGGAAATCGGTGGGGAATGTGAATTAAGAAGGAGAAATCGGTGGGGCATATGAATTAAGAAGGATAAATAGGTGGGGCCTGTGAATTAAGAAGGAGAAATCGGTGGGGCATGTGAATTAAGAAGGAGTCATCGGTGGGGCATGTGAATTAAGGATAAATCGGCGGGGCATGTGAATTAAGAAGGATAAATCGGTGGGACATGTGTATTAAGAAGGAGTTATCGATGGGGCATGTGAATTAAGAAGGAGAAATCGGAGGGGCATGTGAATTAAGAAGTGGAAATCGGTAGAGCATGTGAATTAAGAAGGAGAAATATGTGAGGCATGTGTATTAAGAAGGGAAAATCGGTGGGGCATGTGAATTAAGAAAAAATCGGTAGAACATGTGAATTAAGGAAAAGTCGGTAGGGCATGTGAATTAAGAAGGAGAAATATGTGAGGCATGTGTATTAAGAAGGGAAAATCGGTGGGGCATGTGAATTAAGAAGGAGAAATCGGTGGTGCATCATGTGATTTTAGAAGAGGAAATCGGTGGGGCGTGTGGTACCCAGGGTACAATTCTAACAACTAGAAACATTTGAATTAAAGAAGTGGAACTTGGATGATATGTATTTTCAGATGGGACAATATAACCACTTAGAAACACTTGAATTGTGGGGCTGAAATTGGCGGGACTTGCCTATTCAAAGAAGACAATACCCGCAACTAGAAACATGTGAATTAAAAAAGTGGAAATTGGTTGAGATTTCTTGTCAGAAGGGACAATCGGAACACGCAGAAACACTTGAATTGTGAAGCTGAAATAGGCGGGGCTTGCCTATTCACAGGAGACAATACACGCAACTAGAAGCATGGGAATTGTGAAAGGGACAATCGGTAGGGCACAATTCTAACGACAACAAACATGTGAATTATAGAAGTGGAGCTCGGGTGAGGTGTATTGTAAGAGGGGACAATCAAACACGTAGAAACACTTGAATGGTGAAGCTGAAATATGCGGGGCTTGCCTATTCAGAGCAAACAATCCAAGCATATAGAAGCATGTTAATTTCGAGGGGTAAATAGGCGGGCTTGCCTTTTCATAGGAAACAATCCAAGCACCTAGTAACATGTGAATTGTGAAGTGGAAAGATGCATAGCATGCATCGGAACAATTTAAACACATAGAAATATAGTTGGTGATTTGAGAATAATCAATTTAAAAGAAAAAAACTTTTTTTTCTAAAAAAAGACGTGTTTTAATCGGAAAGTACATTAATTCGGACGCTGGAAAAGGGCCTATTTTCATCATTAGAAGGTTTAAAATAATTAATACCTTGAAATGTGACAGTGATTCCATCTTGGCAATTAACGGGATGGCGAACTCTATCTCCGCGGTGGATATCAGACTTTGAAGGGACGGCAGAACGTTGTGCGTGAATATCTCGGCAAATCTCGCAGCCTGAAAAGCACACGTGACTCTGGTTGACACGTGACCAGGGTAAATACGTGGCCAGGATTAGCACGTGACCTGGATTAACACTTGACAAGAAATTACACGTCATCAGGTTTGACATATGACCTTTGAAAAGCCTGTAACTATCTTCGCCAAGAAGAAAGAAAATCATTACATATTGAAATCTCAAAATTATATTTTCTAACAAATTAATGCGTGAATAAAGACCCAAGGTAAACAAATAGTTCTCAGAAGAAATAAGATACATGTACATTTTAATTGATAAAAGGTTATTTACCAATGTAAACAAGAAGCTTTCAATTAGAGTAAATATACAATAAACATGCATGTACAGTTAATATAGGATTCATCGAAGTATTATGTCTACCGGTATACAACTTAAAGAAGAACAAAGTTGCACAGATTATTTATGCTAGTTACCGACTTCAACTTGCATGGTGTCGGATTAACTTTCTATCAATTGGTTGAAGTAACCGCCGTTTCCAGTGGTTTTCTTGACAGCAACTTTCCAAAGCGATTTAGATTTTCCAATGATTCCCATATGCACTTGTAACAGTTGTATGGTTTTCCAATAAGATACGGGATTTAAACACGATCGCTTAAAGGGACTGTAAACCACGAATGACGAAAACAGAAAAGTTCTAAAATACCGTATTGTTTAAATTATTAGTTTATATTGTTTAAAATATCACGACTGGTACATTACATTACTTGAAAAAAAGTTCATCTTTTCAGTATATTCGGTAATAAATTTGTGCGATGTGAAATCGAAAGTACATCGCGAAAATAGGTGACATAACGATATACACACGATAAATAAGTAGATTGATCATTTTTATATATAAAATATAAACAATTCACTACGCATGCACAATTTGCATTCCTGTGTTTACCACGTGACGATGATGATCAATCTACTTGCGTTATTTATAGTTAACTGGTAGTTACCTGGTATGCATACCCAGTAAAAATAAAAAAATAAAAAAATAAAGTGAAAATTAAAAAAACTTTTTCACGTAATGTTATATACCAGTCGTGATATTTTAATCAATATAAACTAATAATTGTAAAAAATAAGGTATTTTAGAACTTTTCTTTTTCCGCCATTCGTGGTTTACAGTCCCTTTTAAAGTGTCCCAATATCCTAAGCAAACGATGTGACTCAACAATGTGATATACCAATTGCCATAACCTGACACTTGCTTCAAAGTTCGGCACACAGTTTGCGAAGAACATGATGTGATCCAAAAAACTTTTCTATGTCTCACTACGTAGCATAAAATAAAGAATTTTATCAAACCTTGACGCTCGCTTCAAAGTCCGGTTTCCAGTCCGCGAAGAAAGTCGTGTATTCCGTATCCTTCATGAACACCTTAGTGACGCAGAAGCTGCCGTCGCGTGGACCCTTCCCGTGCACGTTGCCGCGGAACGCCAACCGGAAGCTCCCTCGGGCGAACGGCTCGCTGTCGAAATCCGCCCAGTATCTGAAACAGGATGAGAGTAACGTGGTAGGTTTTAGATATACGAAACTGGAATTCCTAAATTTGGATACCGATATTGTATAATGGGAAAATTTGGAGAACGTTTTTGGCTGTTTTTACGTTTTGGGAAAGAATCAAACTTCAAAACTGCAAAACTACAAAACTGTTTATGCTTATCACAGAGTTGTATTACGTATAAGCTGATGTTTTTTGGTTATACATAAACAACATTATACCAAACATGATGTCAAAGTACTTGTAAATAGGGGTGTGATTTAAGACCCATCTCAGGGAAGGAAAATGCCCTACAGGGTTCAACTTAACTCTTTATTTGTATAAAGATCAAGCACAGTTTATACTTATTTGTAAACTTAGTTTGACATTTAAAGGGAGGAAATCAGCTGAAAGGAGGAAAAATCACACCCCTGATAAAGTGTAAACAAAAGTTCCCGGTTAAGATATAATTGCCCATATTACATATTTTCGACAAACATATCACGGATATCCGAATGTCGTCATACCTGCATCCGTCTTTGTGGTCCTTTGTGTATGACGCTCGCGTCTCGTGCGACTGTTCGGAACCCATCTTCCGATTCCTCCCAGCGTGGGTGCACACCCTCTAGATGTAAGTAGCGTTTCGTTCGAGAATCACACTTGGGAGCTAGTCAATATGAACCGAATATAAACAAGCGCAACAACAACTCAATAACCATATTGTTAATTCGTTATCTCCTACATACATGGCTCATTAAGCATAACTGTGTGTTAGCCAACGCCATGTGAATCAAGCCACAGTCACGTGTATCAAGCCACAGTCACGTGTATCAAGCCACAGTCACGTGTATCAAGCCACAGTCACGTGTATCAAGCCACAGACACCTGTATCAAGTCACAGTGACGTGTATCAAGCCACAGTCACCTGTATCAAGCCACAGTCACGTTTATCAAGCCACAGTCACGTGTATCAAGCCACAGTCACCTGTATCAAGTCACAGTCACGTGTATCAAGCCACAGTCAATCGTATAAAGCCACAGTCACTTATATCATGCCACAGTCACGTGTATCAAGTCACAGTCACCTGTATCAAGCCACAGTCACGTGTATCAAGCCACAGTCACGTGTATCAAGCCACAGTCACCTGTATCAAGTCACAGTGACGTGTATCAAGCCACAGTCGCGTGTATCAAGTCACAGTCACTTGCATCAAGCCACAGTCACTTGTATAAAGTCAGAGCGACTTGTATCACGCTACGATCAATTGAAGCCACAGTCAATTGTATCAAGCAAAAGTCACTTGTATCATGCCACAGTCACGTGTTTCAAGTCACAGTCACGTGTATCAAGTCACAGTCAATTGTATCAAGCCACAGTCACTTGTTTCATGCCACAGTCACGTGTTTCAAGTCACAGTCACATGTATAAAGCCACAGTCAATTGTATCAAGCCACAGTCACTTGTATCATGCCACAGTCACGTGTATCAAGTCACAGTCAATTGTATCAATCCACAGTCACTTGTTTCATGCCACAGTCACGTCTTTCAAGTCACAGTCACGTGTATCACCATTTATACCATTGTTTCTTACAAGGTTGTTTGTTTCCACTAATATAAAAATGTAGGTCGTTAGGCGAATCTTTTTATCATGTAAATAACTTTTTCTACTGTACACAAGTTAATTCCCACTTAATTAAGGAGGTCAATTACAGAAATCTTCCTT
>VMBQ01000959.1:193896-229846 GCA_007657795.1 Dreissena rostriformis | reverse complement strand
GGCCACTTTTCAATGTAATAATTACATCGCCGTCATTTTGAAAGACATAATTTTCGTTTCCATGGGAACAAATTTGTTGTTCTGTTTGAATAAATATAGAAGTACAGGTAATGCCCTCTAGTTGGATACAAAATTGCCTTGAATACCTTGTATATATTTTGCCAAAAAGTGAAAATATGTGGTAATATCGATATTTTTTCTGTATTTTTGACCGTTGACTTTGATATGACATTGAACTTGACCTTCGAAGATGACCTGAATGCATCACATTTTGAGTACTTCTAATATTATCAATTTCCACCAGTAGATTAATTTGTATCATTTTTATATCAAGAAGTATCCCTTTGTTTTGATTACTATCCAGTACAAACAGAAATGGCGGCCATCTTGGCGGCCATCTTGGATATCTAAGCTCGCCACTATTTATGCCAATTTATGCCGGTGGCTTAGTTAACTTCAGGCTATCACGGTCATTTTGGTATATGACTCAGCTTGTTGCAATATGGTGTCCATGTTACCCCTTGAAATAATGGCCTTCTGAGCTGAAAGTCACCCTACCATATAGCCTCAGATTCCTTATCATTGCCTGTGCTGCGAGAAAATACCACGCGGCTAAGACGTAGCATAGTGTTCTTAACTGAAAACTCGCCTGGATCTATTTAAAGTTCGGATGAAAACAGAAGGGAAACAGCGACATATTCACCATTTTTTTAGGTAAGTCAACATTATAATCGTGTGTTTGCTTTGTTTTATTTTTTGAGCTGGATTATAACAAGCCAATATTTGGAGCCATGGCAATATATCGTATGTACATGTACACATGCCACAAATACAATGGTTTAGCCCATTAGCTTATGTATGCGTGTACTGAATTTGTACGGTTAGGTACACTCTTTGACGGAGAAAAATACGTTGTGCTAAACGTTTCTATTGGTTATAATACACTAATTCCATTTCCCATAGGGTCCCATTATAAAACCGCCAACTTACAAAGCATTTTTCTTATATTTCCTATATATCAAATTTTGCAAGACCGGTATCATTTTAAAGATAAATCTGTCCTCTTTCAATAAATGCACTCAAAAATATATGGTCTCGCAACTTCTAAGAAAGTAAAATTCGCTCAAAGGCAAGCACCCTCGGAAAACAGAGTTTCGGAATTGAAATTTCGACAAAAGCCCCGTACTTCAATAAAAGCACCCCAAACGTTCATCTTTCAACGTAATCCCCAATGAAATGCACCAAAATGTTGCAGACACACATAGGATGCAGGAAATAATTGCAAAAGGCATGGGTGCGATCGCTAAATTGCTTTTAAACCCGAAGAGAAAAGGAACTCTTTAGAAATAGGCACTACTTTCGAATGGACCACGGAGGGATACAAAATGATTTAGTGTAGTGTAACCTTAAAGTAGACTTAAACTTTTCGGATCATAAAGAAAACGCATCTACATCATAATTAATCTATTTGTACCACAAATACAAAATTTCAGGTTGATCTGACAACTAGAAATACCTTAAAGAAGCATTTGAGTATCACACATGATAAGCCATCTGGCTTCCGTTTTCTGTACTTGGATTTCGAAGGTAATACGACCTAAATTCGCGTGTAAATCATATAAAACAAAGAAATTAACAGCTCATTTACACTTATTTGCATGCAATGGACATAACTGATGTGTTAAACATGCTGAAAGTTACTTAAAGCACGATCGGGAGAGCACTGAGGCGCAAAAGTCGGGTGTCCGTACTTTTTTTTACTTTTTTTACCCGAAAATTCACGTTTTCCCTTAAAAAAAGTAGAAAACACATCCATTATTATATAAATCATATGTTTTCCCGCTAAAAGTAATCCAATCAATAAAATAACACATCTTAATAGTGATTTTCTATAAATATTGGCCCCGAAGACTCGGTATATGCGCTTTTTTAAGGTTATAATACACTAATTCCATTTCCCATAGGGTCCCATTATAAAACCGCCAACTTACAAAGCATTTTTCTTATATTTCCTATATATCAAATTTTGCAAGACCGGTATCATTTTAAAGATAAATCTGTCCTCTTTCAATAAATGCACTCAAAAATATATGGTCTCGCAACTTCTAAGAAAGTAAAATTCGCTCAAAGGCAAGCACCCTCGGAAAACAGAGTTTCGGAATTGAAATTTCGACAAAAGCCCCGTACTTCAATAAAAGCACCCCAAACGTTCATCTTTCAACGTAATCCCCAATGAAATGCACCAAAATGTTGCAGACACACATAGGATGCAGGAAATAATTGCAAAAGGCATGGGTGCGATCGCTAAATTGCTTTTAAACCCGAAGAGAAAAGGAACTCTTTAGAAATAGGCACTACTTTCGAATGGACCACGGAGGGATACAAAATGATTTAGTGTAGTGTAACCTTAAAGGAAACTTAAACTTTTCGGATCATGAAGAAAACGCATCTACATCATTATTAATCTATTTGTACCACAAATACAAAATTTCAGGTCGATCTGACAACTAGAAATACCTTAAAGAAGCATTTGAGTATCACACATGATAAGCCATCTGGCTTCCGTTTTCTGTACTTGGATTTCGAAGGTAATACGACCTAAATTCGCGTGTAAATCATATAAAACAAAGAAATTAACAGCTCATTTACACTTATTTGCATGCAATGGACATAACTGATGTGTTAAACATGCTGAAAGTTTCTTAAAGCACGATCGGGTGAGCACTGAGGCGCAAAAGTCGGGTGTCCGTACTTTTTTTTACTTTTTTTACCCGAAAATTCACGTTTTCCCTTAAAAAAAGTAGAAAACACATCCATTATTATATAAATCATATGTTTTCCCGCTAAAAGTAATCCAATCAATAAAATAACACATCTTAATAGTGATTTTCTATAAATATTGGCCCCGAAGACTCGGTATATGCGCTTTTTTAAGGTTATAATACACTAATTCCATTTCCCATAGGGTCCCATTATAAAACCGCCAACTTACAAAGCATTTTTCTTATATTTCCTATATATCAAATTTTGCAAGACCGGTATCATTTTAAAGATAAATCTGTCCTCTTTCAATAAATGCACTCAAAAATATATGGTCTCGCAACTTCTAAGAAAGTAAAATTCGCTCAAAGGCAAGCACCCTCGGAAAACAGAGTTTCGAAATTGAAATTTCGACAAAAGCCCCGTACTTCAATAAAAGCACCCCAAACGTTCATCTTTCAACGTAATCCCCAATGAAATGCACCAAAATTTTGCAGACACACATAGGATGCAGGAAATAATTGCAAAAGGCATGGGTGCGATCGCTAAATTGCTTTTAAACCCTAAGAGAAAAGGAATTCTTTATAAATAGGCACTACTTTCGAATGAACCACGGAGGGATACACAATGATTTAGTTTAGTGTAACCTTTAATGTAAACAGTGTATATCTAGTAATTTGATGTCGTGTAATTAATACAATAATAAAGCCTAATAATAACTGACAGGCAATTGTTGTTTGGTGTTTGAAATCAATGTTACAATTATCACACGAATACAAATGAATTATGACAATCGTTTATTTCCTGTGGTCTCGTTCATAGCAGGAAAATGTCTAAATATCTACTATTATCTCAAGTTCTGCATTTTGATTTTACATGCACGTGTTTTCGTTAGCACGCAGAATACCAAAGGCACGCGCTCGAGATTATGTCCGTTATATTGCATAGCTAACACTTAGATGACTTATTTATTCGATACTTTAAACAAGTTTAATATATTACTGTAGACAAATCGAAACTAGATTACACACGGTAGACAAGCCGAAACTGATTTTGTATGCTGTAGAAAAGCAGATACTTCATACCGTACTGCAGGCAATCATAAACAAAATTGTGTATATTGTTGAAAAGCCGCAACTAGTAACCGGACTGTAGATTAACCGAAACTATCGTTATCGTGCTGTAGACAGGCCGAAACTGGTTACCGTTATGTACACAAGCCGTAACTAGGAACCGTTCTGTACACAAGCCGAAACTAGGAACCGTACTGTAGAAATACCGGAACTAGGAACCGTACTGTAGACAGGCCGAAACTGGTTACCGTTCTGTACACAAGCCGTAACTAGGAACCGTTCTGTACACAAGCCGAAACTAGGAACCGTACTGTAGACATTCCGTAACTAGGAACCGTACTGTAGACAGGCCGAAACTTGTAACCGTTCTGTACACAAGCCGTAACTAGGAACCGTGCTGTAGACATACCGAAATTAGAAACCGTACTGGAGACAGGCCGAAACTAGGAACCGTACTGTAGACAAGCCGAAACTAGTAACCGTACTGTAGACAAACCGTTACTAGGAACCGTTCTGTAGACAGGCGAAAACTAGGAAACGTTCTGTTGACATGCCGAAACTAGGTACCGTTCTGTAGACAGGTCGTAACTAGGAACCTTACTGTATACATGCCGTAAATAGGAACCGTATGGTACACAGCCCGTAAATAGGAACCGTACTGTAAACAAGCCGAAACTAGGAACCGTTCTGTAGAAGGGCCGAAACTATTAACCGATCTGAAGACAGACCGAAACTAGCAACCGTACTGTAGACAGTCCAAAACTAGTTACCGTACTGTAGATAAGCCGAAATTAGTGACCGTATTGTAGACAAGCCGAAACGCATTGTAGACAGACCGACACTATTTACCGTATTGTAGACAGACCGAAACTAGTAAGCGTATTGCAGAAAAGCCGAAACTAGTAACCGTACTGTAGACAAGCCGAAACTAGTAACCGTATTGTAGACAAGCGGAAACATTTTACCGTATTGTAGACAAGCCGAAACTAGTTTCCGTATTGTAGACAGGCCGAAACTTGTTACCGTGTTGTAGACAAGCCGAAACTAGTTACCGTACTGTAGACAAGCCGAAACTATTTACCGTACTGTAGACAAACCGTAACTTGGAACCGCTTTGTAGACAGGCCGAAACTACTAACCGTATTGTAGACAAGCCGAAACTAGTTACCGTACTGTAGACAAGCCGAAACTAGTAACCGTTTCGTAGACAAGCCGAAATTTTTACCGTATTGTAGACAAGCAGAAACTATTTACCGTATTGTAGACAAGCCGAACTAGTAACCGTTTTGTAGACAAGCGGAAACTAGTTACCGTATCGTAGACAAGCCGAAACTAGTTACCCTATTGTAGATAAACCGAAACTATTTACCGGTTTGTAGACAAGCCGAAACTAGTAACCGTATTGTAGACAAGCCGAAACTAGTTACCGTACTGTAGACAAGCCGAAACGTGTTACCGTATTGTAAACACGCCGAAACTAGTTACCGCATTGTAGACAAGCCGAAACTAGTAACCTTACTATAGATAAGCCGAAACTAGTAACCGTTTTGTAGACAAGCCGAAACTATTTACCGTATTGTAGCCAAGCCTAAACTATTAACCGTATTGTTGACAAGCCGAAACTGGTAACCGTATTGTAGACAAGCCGAAACTAGTAACCGTATTATATACAGGCCGAAACTAGTTACCGTATCGTAGACAAGCCGAAACTAGTAACCGTATTGTAGATAAACC
This sequence comes from Dreissena rostriformis, assembly GCA_007657795.1. Lineage (NCBI taxonomy): Eukaryota > Metazoa > Mollusca > Bivalvia > Myida > Dreissenidae > Dreissena > Dreissena rostriformis. The sequence continues at coordinate 224,279 of VMBQ01000959.1, read as the reverse complement.
GAAACTATTTACCGATTTTTAGACAAGCTGAAACTAGTTACCGTATTGTAGACAAGCCGAAACTAATAACCGTACTGTAAACAAGCCGAACCTAGTTACCTTACTGTAGACAAGCCGAAACTAGTTACCGAATTGTAGACAGGCAAAACTATTAGCCGTATTGTAAACAAGTCGAAACTAGTAACCGTACTGTAGAAAAGCCGAAACAAGTAACCGTATTGTAGACAGGCCGACACTATTTACCGTATTGTAGACCAGCCGAAACTAGTAACGTTACTGAAGACAAGCCGAAACTAGTGACCGTTTTGTAGACAGGCCGAAACTAGTAACCGTACTGTAGACAAGCCGAAACAAGTCACCGTGCTGTAGACAAGCCGAAACTAGTAACCATACTGTAGACAAGCCGAATGTAGGAACCGTACTGTAGGCAAACCGTTACTAAGAACCGTTCTGAAGACAGGCCGAAACTAGGAACCGTTCTGTAGACAGGCCGTAACTAGGAACCTTACTGTATACGCCGTAAATAGGAACCGTATGGTACACAGCCCGTAACTAGGAACCGTACTGTAGACAAGCCGAAACTAAGAACCGTTCTTTAGACGGGACGAAACTAGTAACCGTTCTGTAGACAGACCGAAACTAGGAACCGTACTGTAGACAGGCCGAAACTAGTTACCGTAATGTATACAAGCCGAAATTATTTACCGTATTGTAGACAAGCCGAAACTAGTCACCGTATTGTAGACAGGCCGACACTATTTACCGTATTGTAGACAGACCGAAACTAGTAACCGTATTGTAGACAAGCTGAAAATAGTTACCGTACTGTAGACAAGTCGAAACTAGTTACCGTATTGTAGACAAGCGGAAACATTTTACCGTATTGCAGACAAGCCGAAACTAGTGAGCCGTATAGTAGATAGGCAGAAACAAGTAACCGTGTTGTAGACAAGCCTAAACTGGCTACCGTATGTAGACAAGCCGAAACTATTTACCGTACTGTAGACAAACCATAACTAGGAACCGTTTTGGAGACAGGCCGAAACTAGTTACCGTATTGTAGACACGCCGAAACTAGTTTCCTTACTGTAGACAAGCCGAAACAAGTTACCGTTTTGTTAACATGCCGAAACTGTTTATCGTATTGTAGACAACCTGAAACTACTTACTGTATTGTAGACAAGCCTAAACTATTTACCGTATTGTAGACAAGCCGAAACTGGTAACCGTATTGTAGACAAGCCGAATCTAGTAACCGTATTGTATACAAGCAAAAACTAGTAACCGTATTGTAGACAAGCTGAAACTAGTTACCGTTTTGTAGACAAGCCGGAACTATTAACCGTATTGTAGACAAGCTGAAACTAGTTACCGTATTGTAGGCAAGCCGAAACTATTCACCGTATTGTAGACAAGCTGAAACTGGTAACCGTATTATAGACAAGCCTGAACTAGTTACCGTATTGTATACAAGCCGAAACTAGTTACCATTATGTAGACAAGCTGAAACTAGTTAACGTATTGTAGCCAAACAGAAACTATTAACCGTATTGTAGACAAGCCGAAACTGGTTACCGTACTTTAGACAAGCCGAAACTTGTTACCGTATTGTAGACACGCCGAAAGTAGTTACCGTATTGTAGACAAGCCGGAACTAGTACCTTACTGTAGACAAGCCGAAACTATTAACCGAACTGTAGACAAGCCGAAACGAGTAACCGTAAGGTGGACAAGCCGAAACTAGTAACCGTATTGTAGACAAGCCGAAACTATTCACCGTCTTGTAGACAGGCCGAAACTAGTGACCGTATTGTTGACAAGCCAAAACTGGTTACCGTACTGTAGACAAGCCGAAACTAGTAACCGTATTGTAGACAAGCCGAAACTAGTTACCGTATTGTAGACAAGCCGACATTATTAACCGTATTGCAGCCAAGCAGAAACTAGTTACCATGTTGTAGACAAGACGAAACTAGTAACCGTATTGTAGACAAGCCGAAACTAGCTACCGTATTGTAGACAAGCCGACACTATTTACCGTATTGTAGTCAAGCCGAAACTAGTTATCGTATTGTAGACATGCCGAAACTAGTTACCGTTCTGAAGACAAGCCGAAACTTGTAACCGTATTGTAAACAAGCCGACAATAGAAGTCGTGCTATCGGCAAGCTGAAGCTTCAAACCGTACTGTAGTAAAGCCGAAACTAGATATCGTATTGAAGGCAAGCAGAAACTATATAGCATACGGCAGACACGCTGAAACTAAATATCGCACAGTAGACAAGCCGAAACTATATATAGTCTTGAATAGAAACTGAAACTAGATATCGTATGGCAGACAAGCAGAAACATACAACCGTTTTTGACGACAAATTCATGAAATATTATGCTGATTATAATATGTGTGTGATAATCCATTTAAGATCACCTTGGAGACGATTGAGCTAGACGAAATCTTAGCAGAGTTGAAAACAGAGGACACAGACGATGAGTCGTACATTCATACGTCGGATGAAGAGTTTGACACTGATGCCGATGATATTGATGAAATGTACTTGTCAAAGAATCTCAGACAAGACTATACCGAGCCATGCAGTTTACCGACCGATGTGTTTCGTCCTGACACGAAATTAAGAATTGATACCAACACGACTGCAAAAACGCGACCTTTAGTAAAGAACGATGAAATGATCGGTCGCAATAAACTATGTACACCAGATGAAACTGTGGAACTTAATGACGATGCTAATGAAACCCAGCGACTACCGAAAGAATGTTGATGTTGATTCCCAGTCAGACCATGTGTGCGATTTTTGCAACACAGCTGTGAAAGATTTTAACAATTTAGTACAACACATGGAAACCCATTTCGGGCCGATCATAAATGGTGACAGCGAAATAGATGAGAAAAAAAAATGGCCATGTCACTGCTGCGATAAAACGTGTATATACAAAACACATCTTAAACGGCATATTATGAAACGAAAGAAGAACCAGAGCAATGGGGTAAAATACTTACCGTGTCCACATTGTCACAATGCCTTTACCAGTAAAAGAAGTCTTTCGAACCATTTGCGATACGTGAGGAGATACGCCAGCAGCACATTTACGTGCTCTGTCTGCAAACGGATCCTCAGTTCAGCACATGCTTTGAAGGGACATCAAAGAATCCACCTTGTAAAAGATGATTTAAACAAACCTATACCCGACAAGACTTACAAATGCGAGATATGCAATAAGTCGTTTTCAAAATTCGCCAATCTTTTGGTTCACAACGAAGTTCACAATGGGACGCAGAAATATGAATGTCACGAATGCAAAGTCAATTTCAGTCGTTAACCTGATTTCAAGCGACACCTATACATCCACACTGGCGAAAAACCCTTCAAATGTTACCTCTGTCCCAAAACATTTCGTCAACCGGGCGAATTAGATATAATAAGAGGGCCCATAGTGGTGGAAATAATTGTAGATTTTGTGAGAAAGCATTTATTCGCGAGAATGAGCTTTGGCAACACGAACTGAAACACGAACAAGAATTGGGGATCAAGTCAGAGATGCTGCTAAGGCAGTGTAAAGTTTGCAAGCGTATCTTCAGTAACGAGTTAAACTTACACAATCACATTGAGCGGCAACATTCTAACGTCACCGAAGATGGATCGTTAAGTGGAACGAAAAAGACATACAAGTGTTCATTTTGTGGTACACATTCATCGACAATTAGCAATTTGCGTAAACACGAGCGACGGAAACATGCAATTAAAACAAAAGTTTGACAAATGCAGTATATTTATTTAATATATATATATATTTAATGTAGTAAGTTACGTAAGGTTACATCTTAATTGTTTTCTCAAATAAAAATAGGGACAGGTTAATGAAGCTGTAAATTGGAAATTCGTCCCGTGTCTACCAAGTTGTTAAGGTAAGAGTAATGGGACAGATAGACGTCCCACACAATGCTCAATGCAGCCTCAGAAGTGGAAGGACCTAATAAACTTAAATATCTTAATCATAAAGTATTATCATAAGCTGCTTACATGTCTGAATAAAATGAAGTACATAATTTGTCGACGAAATTATCGGGCCCTAAATAGTTTTGATTGATCAGTTCATATTGCTCACCTACACATTTTTATTCAGAATAACATAGTTTCCATATAGAATCTTCAATTGCGCAAACGATTGTTTAAATATCTAAATGATGGATAGTTCATAATCAGCTCATATCGTTACAATTATTACCAAAAACTTTAAATTTAAAACCCGTTTCTATAATGAAGACAGGTGGGTTTTGACTTGGGTAATTGTGGCGTAGTATCTAGGCATATGTTGACAAAATGTTCAAGTTGCAAGGGCAGCGAATTCTGCTCTTGTTTGTGTTTCAGGACGGCGGTACTCAGTACGCTCAACGTGCCGGAGCTCGGGTCGACGGCTGGTGACGTCTAGAGTGGCGGTTAAGGCGGCGCAGCGCGCTAGAGGCGGGAATGAGATGTATTTGTAGATTGTCAGCACTCCCTTGGCGGAGTAGCCTTGTCCTCTCGAAGGTCGGGCAAAAAGATATGAATTGTCTTGAAAATATCTACCAGTGCACATTAAGCTCTGATTGGCCACCGTCCGCTGGTCTTTTTAGATCAAAATGATTTCTTTGTCAAATACCCTCACAGCCGGGATAAATTTGACCTATTTTGGCTCAAAATGTTTTCCCCTTAAAGGTCACAAGGGCAGGTCAGTACATAAAGTAGTCGTGAAGACTCGGAGATGACCTGTAAATAAACTCTGATTTACACACACGTGTAAAACAGGCCAGGCCAGATTCAGAGAGCAACAGACATCGGTTTAATTTTGTTGTAGTCACGGAGCCTGCAAGGTTCCCGAATGTATCTTGTTGATTATAATATTGTGTGGACTTTTAAAGCTTCGTGTAAAATAGCTGAACACAAATTTCAATGAACAGTTCTTCGAGATGTGTTCGTCTTATGATTCCACCGAATTACGTTACTAAAAATAAATGGACTTGTTAACATTTCTTTTAATGTCATTTAATGCTTATGTTTACAAGCCAATACTATTTGGAAAATTATAAACTAAGTATAATAGCAAAAAAACGTCGATAAAAATAGTTTGCCTCCCGCGTTAAACGAACCTGGGGCATTCTTTACATTCACACCTCAGATGCATTTGGTATGATGAGTTGAATATAAGGATACATATATATCTTGTTTTGATGTTGATCATACTATCGTATTTGAATACAAACATGTATACAATGTTTGAGTAGGTAACAGGATTAAGGGCCACAGGGACCGACAACTCCAGATTAAGAAAAACAAACTATATTTAAAAAGATAATCAGCGTTAATTACAAACATGAGAGTTCAAAATAGACAATTTTATGAAATTGCATTAAGTTTATTTAAAAAATAAATAACGCTCAATGTGCATCACGTTTTTATATTGTATCCATCGTAGATCAATTCTTTTAGTAACTTAAAAAGTGTATTGCATACAATTTTATAAAAATTATACAATTTATCATCGTACAGTTCGCGAAGTTTAGATGTTTATTTTGGAATATATCATTTATGTGTACCGTCCCTGTGTCTATTTACTAAATAAAGACAATATTCGTCACTCACTCACTCTTGCAATTTGACATGAACGTCACACATGCGTGGTTAGATAATTTCATTAATTTCTTTCGCTAGTTTTCGTGTTATTGTAGATATTGAAAGAAATAATGTGTTGTAATCATCAGCCATTTATCAATATTCCATTTTGCCCCCCTCCCACCCCCTTTGATGTACTGAGCGAGAACTGACCATGACAATCTGCTAAATGGCATTGAATGCGTAGTTCTTGCTGGGCCAAAATGTGCGCCTCTGTGTCTTATGGACATAAAGCGAATAGTCCGTATTCCTTACGCTGAAAAGTGTTACATCCTACCCGATGTGCTCATTCATCTCCAAAAGACGCAGTGATGTGGTCAATTCTTTTGATGATTTCTCTTAAATCAGCCAATGAAATAATCGGATTTATTCATTCGAGTCTACTGTCGGGAAATATCCCCAACGTTTTATAAGCTGTTGGTCAAGGTCATTTTTTTCATCATTCGAAATCTGAAAAATAATTACGCGTTTCACACACTGTTCCTCACTAAATTGGAAAATGCATTGAGTGCTAAAACATCCTTAGTGTTTCACCAAAAGCAGTTAAGGCTGTGTTGTGCAGTTGTAACGCAATAGCTTTTGCTTCCAAAAGTCCCGGGAATCGAATCCCATGTAAGGCAATAGTTTGAGTTCAACTTGTTACTAGCTATTTCAATTAATATAAACAATTCAAAACATTATAAATTTGTTAGTTAAAAAATTGAGTGACATTTTTTTAAATACGATTATCTGTGACTTAGTCCCTCGAAATACAAAGAAACTCGTATTTTCAGACTAGATCTATACAATTTATAAGAAATACGAATGCTATGTTATAGTATCTCCTGATAATGCCCAGCCAGCGGAGCCTTTCTTTACGGTCTCTTTGGTTTTCGCTTTTTGAGGATCATACAATGGACTCCGTTGTGTCATGTCAGAATAATGTTTGTATAATGTAACATTAGGAATCTTTTCGTGGCTATGTGTTCCTGCATCGCATATGTTCCATTATGGCTGAATTATGTATTATATACTTTTTTGCTAGTCAGCATGTAAAATAAAGCTACACATTACAACAGTATAATGAAATACATGCGTAATAAATTATAACTCAAACAGTTGTAAGATCGAATGTTATACAATGTCATACATGTCTATGTATTCTCTTTCAAAGAGTAGTATTTATATTATTTATGAGAAGGCGAAATATAATTAAAGTCCACTAGCGATGCCATGAAAATCAAAATTAAATTAAAACAGCTGATAATAATTGTTTTCTTACCTTTGATGGTTTTTTCGCGTCTTATCAATCAATAATTTGCGCTATAAACAATTCACTTTGGAACGAGAACTGACAGATATTCATCTGTTTGTCACTTAGTCTCTTAACATTTCAACGACATGGTGTTACACAAACTTGCGGTATAATCAACGGACGTTTGATGAAGAAACTGGTAGTTGCAATATTCCAACTCCCAGCTGTATGACCCTTGGTTTTGAGCTTTACGCGTGTACTTAGTAAAGCTTAAAGCATTCAAGAAGAACCAGAGAGTCTGCCGCTTTACCGAATATATATATATTGAATATTAATTCATATAATGATACTGTGATGTGACTAAATCATTTTGTCGCAAATCAATCAAACCGCTGAGGGCATCAAAGTTGTTCGGGAGGACATTGTAGGGGCGCCTTTTGGTGTAAACCCTTCTTCGGTCCTCAAAACCAAAGAGTGACCACATTGCGTTGAGGTAATACACACACAGACGCGCACACGCACGCACACACAAACACACACATACATACGTGTCTACGATGAAGACTGAGGACAACATTTTTTCAGACGACTGGTGACACCATTATGCAACCATCGTATGATTTTCATTTTTTTATCCATATAAATTAGGGCAGTTCCATCCTATCCAGCTATTTTGTGTTGTCTAAATTATAAGGATAAAACATGTCATTTAACAGATAAATAGGGACAGATGCTGGATACACTCTACACAGAGGACACACCTACCACTGGGGAAAGACCAACCACAGAAAACAACTAACACACAGGCAGTGGGGACTGAGAACATGAAACTCAAAACATATTTAAATGATAAAAAATAAGCTCATTTTAATGCAAATGTATCATTTATCACTGCTTGGTATGATATAAGTAATATTTAGTAATATTATCATTTGATAGTTGACAAATTAGACTTCTAAAAAACATCGGATATTAAAGTACAAGCAATTTTGTTTGTTTACAATTGGGCACATCCCTACCACTGAGGACTTACACACGGACAGCGAGACTTAACACACCGCTGTCTGGGGACATTACATACAGTTTTTGATGACAGTATATATTTTTCTCTTTCATATCAAATGTACTTTTTAAAATGCGTATATAAATACTCTTTATTATTAGTTGATGGTTCATTAACCGAATATGATCACATGATCAAATTTGACGATGATTTTATCTGGGCATAGTTCATGAGATTAACCAATATTATAATTGGGTAATTAGAAAAATCTAACCGCAATGTTTTTGCCCCGTTTAAACAGATATAGAACATTTCCAATCACAGACGCGTTTGGAGTTCAGAATGCTCCAAAAAATAAATTATTTATTAAAATTGAGCAGCTCTAGCGTACTGACGAGGAAACCGAACATAACACAGTGAACTACTACATATATTTTTTGAACACATGTGGGAATTTGATTTACCTGAAAGGGATGCGATGTTAGCTGCTACATTTACGACAACAGGACNTATGTACCTAACCAATTAATTTATGTGACAAAGCAGTCAAGTCTTTCTTTATATTTTCCAAAATAGTGTTGGTAAAAAGAAATCAAACTGGAGCATGTTGAAAAGGCACTTAGTCTATTGATAATATATAAGGCATTAAAAGTACATTCGTATGCATATTTGCCCACATACACTTACTATAGGCCTATTCACAGCAAAGAAATTGCAACAAAATGGCTTGAAATTAGGTTTTTTGTCACGAAAAAGAATTATAAAGTTGCTGCTCACATAAGGTTTCCTATTCTTCTCCAGAGGGTATCCATGTTTTCCCAACATGGTCATTAAAAACGCAAATTTCTCCACAAGAAATAGTTTTCTGGAGAAACCCTGCTGAGAGTTTATGGCAGACATGTGTAAGTTTGTATAAATCCTTTAATTTTTGTAGTGGCTTGCAAATTAAAGCAGTTTTTCTCCCCTAAATGCCTGAAAATGGCCCATTTTGCCCGATCTTCTACTTCAGGGAGCCACATTTCGCTCATTTTTTAAGAAAATTTGTCAGGATTTTTTCTACATTTAGGCCAATACCTGTGTTATCAATGTTAATACACAGTTGTTTCAAATTGGACTTTGAATTTTTTTTAACTTACCCTATGTAAGTTCATGCAGAAATACACATTGCTGCTCGAATGGTATTACGCTGCTCATAAGGTATCGGGTTTCCTGGGGTGGACCATGCGCCCTTATATTTTGAACTGGATGTAAACTCATTACATGTAGATAATTATTCGAACGTTACACCGGTAGCTACGGAATACCGTTGGGGCCATCGTGGTTACACATTAAAATCCAGAGGGCGAGAATGCAAGAACTCGAGAGTACGATGGCGACAATGCGAGAATACAATGACGAGAGTGCAAGAATACGATGACGAGAGTGCGAGAATACGATGACGAGAACGCGAGAATCCGATGACGACAATGCGACAGTGCGACAATACGATGGCGACAGTGCGATAGTACGATGGCGACAATGCGATAGTCATATCGTACTGTCGCCATTGTATTGTCGCACTGTCGTCATCGTTTTCTCGCACTCTTGTCATCGTATTCTCGCACTCTCGTCATCGTATTTTCGCACTTTCGTCATCGTATTCTCGCACTCTCGGATTGTCGCATTGTCGCCATCGTACTATCGCACTGTCCTATCGTATTGTCGCAGTGTCGTCATCGTATTCTCGTACTCTCGTCATATTAGACATATTAGACGGCAATAGTATTGATCATTTGGTAGATAGTTTTGCATCGCTAATTGAAAACGCAGCCAAACCATATTTCATCCAAAAACGAAAAGCACGAGTTTCACGAATAATCAACAATAGCAAAGACTGGTTTGATTCCGAATGCGGTAACGCAAAACATTATTATTTGGTTGCCTTAATTACCTTTAATAAAATAAAACCCGATCAAATAGAATAGCATTAAGCGAAATTAAACTGAGCTATAAGGTACTTGTTCGGAAAAAGAAAAGGCATTATAAAATAAATAAGTCAAGCGAGTTATGTGATCTTCGAAAACATAAACCGAAACAGTTCTGGAATCATTTTCGATCTCAAGGAAATAATGGATCTAGCAGCATATTACCGAACAAATTCCTTGAATATTTTTCAAACTTGTTTAATGATATTAAGGCTACAGGTTTAGACGATGTCGAAATTTTTAACGATGTCAATGATTTCAACGTAAATAACCCAACTTTCATATCTTAAAATGTTCCTTTTAAGATGGACGAGGTTTTGCGTGCATTTGAACGGTTTAAACGTTACAAATCACCATGCCCAGTTGATTATTTATTAAATGAATTTATTATCGAGACATCGGATATATTGAAAGGTCATATCACGGATTGCTTTAAAAATAGTTTCGATTCGGGTCATATCCGAAAACCTGGTCGTATGGTTATATCGTGCCCTTACATAAGAAAGGGGACAGAAACAACCTTAACAATTACAGGGGGATAACTTTGCTAAGCAATTTTGGTAAACTATTTACCAGCATTCTTACAAAGCGTGTCGAAAATTGGGCTGAGGAAAATAAGATACAAACTGATGTACAGTTTGGTTTTCGGTCCGGTGTTAGCACTGTCGACGCCATTTTTACATTACAGTCTTTAGTTGAATAGATATTATCAAAAAAGGCACGCCTGTATTGCGCATGTATTGACATAAAGAAAGACTTTGACTCCGTTTATCGTAATGCTTTATGGTTTAAACTTTTTAATATGGGTCTTGACTACAAACTTCTATCTATTTTTAAAGACATGTTTTGTACAGTAAAATCGTGCATAAAGCACTGTAATACGTTTTCCGATTTCTTTGGTATATCCGTCGGTTTAAGACAAGGGCAAAACAACTCGCCGATCATATTTGCATTATTTTTGAAAGACATTGAATCGTTTATTTAACATGACACTGAAGGCGATTTCGGTCCCAATTATTTGATTTGCCGTTTGTCATTTTACTCTTTGCCGATGGCATGGTCTTGATGGGCAAGTCAGTTGAGGAGTTACACACAAGCCTTACACATGTATTTACTTATAATGATAAATGGGGTCTAGAAGTAAATACCTAAAAAACAAAAAACTATGGTCTTCAGAAAACGTGGTCCCATAAACATGCAGAAAAATTGTCTTACAATAACATAGAATTACAATATGTTGATAATTTCAATTATCTTGGAGTCGTATTAAATTTCACTGAAGGTTTTCAGCTAAATAGTCAGCATGTGATCGGAAAGGCAGTAAAGGCACAACACGTTTTGTTATTAAATGTAAATAAATATGACGTCACTCCTCGTATTGCTTTGCAGTTATTTGACCCCTTTTTGTCTGCGACATTAAATTATTCGAGTTCGGTTTGGTGTTTTTGTAAATCAAATGATATCGAACGGGTTCACCTGAAATATTGCAAATCAGTTTTAGGTGTAAAACAACGTACTTGTTCTGCAGCTGTTTATTCAGAATTAGGACGGTACCCAATTTATATTCACCAATATGTCCACATCATAAAATTCTGGTTACATATTCTATATTCATAAATTGCAGTAATTAAAACAGCATATTATACATCACTAGATTTACACGAGAAACGATACAAGTCATGGGCCTCGAAGCTTCACACACTTTTAAATGATAATGGTTTTAGCGACGTTTGGGCAATTCCCTTTAAATATAGCCTCAACGAATTTGTGCAAATATTTAAACGTAGAACAATTGATTTTTTTTTACAGAAACTTAGAGCCGACATCAACTCGAGTGCTTTATTAAACCATCTGTATATACATTTAACAGATTCGTTTGCACCAGCAATTTATCTCGATAAACTATTCAATAAGACTTATCGCCGCGCCTTTTCTCGCATTCCATTATCATCGTATGGTTTAAGGATATAAACGGGTCGAAATGGTTCTGATAGACTCCCAAGAGAGTAAAAGGACATGCTTACTGTGCAACAGCCGAGATATTGAGGATGAATTCCACTTCATCATTATTTGTAATTGTTATACAGAATTACGGCCCGCTTTTTGAAAAGGTATTATTATAATATGCCCAGTATGTTTAAATTCATCCAGCTTATCAAGACCACAAACAAATCTGAACTGTAAGGACTGTCTAAGTATATATTTTCGCAAGTAAGCATAGAACCGACTTAATAAATATGAATCGGTAACACCCCTTTTTTGGTTGATATTAATCTTAAGCGTTTTTTCCAAATGTGTTGTTAAATATAATTTCTGCTTTTGAATGTCACGGATATTGTCATTTCATGTTGAGTGTATGTTAAATTGTATCATGGTTGTTTGCATCTTCTTAAAGGAATGTTTAAATGTTATTTATCAGTAGTTATTATAAATAATTGAATATATATCTTGTATTGCCGTTGTTGTAAGTATCTTTATATAGGAATACTTAAATGTTATTTTCAGTAACTATCATAATTAAGTTAATATCGATTTTGTATTGTCTTTGTTTGTTGTCTCTTTTTATAGTAATAGTTAAATGTTAGTTATAAGCAGTTATAATACTTAACTTAATATCTATTGTTTCAGTGAAAGAAGATTCCAAATATTAAGGTCACATCGAATATGTTCAGAAACATTCTCCGTAAGTAAACTAATTATTATCAATCACATTTCCTTGACATGCTATTTAATTGAAATATTTATTATGTTTATAAGGCTATGTACTGATTGTATTCGCCAATAAAATTGTCCGTCTGTCTATGATGGCGGCGCTGTCTGAATAAGCTTCATCGTGCCCTTTTTGACCGAGGCCTCTACATATGACCTTGAACTTTGACATATAGTCACGCGGTTTTCATGCAACATGTCATCTGTACATGCTGAACAGTTAGGTAAGTTATAGTAATTGCCTGAAGAATGATGAAAAACAGTAAAACTATATGCTTGTGCAAATTAGATATTTGACCTCTAAGTGTGACCTGAAATGCGTTTTGCATGTGACATCCGTCTCTTCACGGAGAACATATCTGGTAAGTTATTGTTTATCTCCACTTGTGAATGTTTACACACATCATTGAACGACTGCTCATATTAAATCTAGGTATATGGTTCAAATGAATGCTTACAGTATTTATAGATTGATCAAGAACGCGTTTTTGAGACTTATTGTTACTGATCGCGTAAATACCGCTCATATAAAATAGCACTATTGTTCATAGTTCAATAACATCCATTACGTGTATATACAATAAGGACATGTGATATTCTGTTTAGATGTGTCACAATTGTCTTTCTATTAAAAGACGATTTCTGAAATGTCGAGTGTGTTCGCATTTTACATCTAAGCATAATGAAAATTTGACTCAGCCAACAACAAAACGTTTACTTAGCTGAACCTATTGCCATATTAACTGAACTTAATGCCAAATAGACTAATTAAGTAAATCATATGTAAACTGCACTCACCATTATGCTAATTCGACTCAACGTGGTGTCATAGCACTGAACATATTGCTATTCTAACCCAACATTATGTCCAATTTACAACGCATAATTCCAATTTAACACAACATCATCCTAACTTGACTAAACTTAATACAAATTTGACTCAACAGAATGCAAACTAACTGGACTAAACGTTAAGCAAGCTTGACCCAATATAATGTCCACTATTTTATAAAAATGCCGGCTTGACTCATATAAATGCCAACTAAACAAACATATCAGTTTCTTTCAACAAAAGGCAGTTGAAAAGTTGTGCATCGTGGCATGTGACAGCAGGGGCAGGGATTTTGCTTTCAAGTACCGATAGGTTGTCATGAGTTACCGGTATTTATGATTCATGACGTTAAGGTGAACGCATTGTTGTTACAGACGTCTTATACACAAACAGGCTTTTGTTTTAGTTAACACATAAACGTGTTATGAACCAAACCTCAAATTGTCTTGTAATGGCATACTGCTTTCATGAATAGAACAGAACAGAACAGACATTTTATTAAGACTAATACATTAGTACATCGTCTTAATACATACAATATATAAGTAAGTATGCCTCGCATTTGTAAGCATTTTCATGTGTAAGATCGTGTTTTTAAGAATATTGTCCATGTTGTAATTTCGAAAGTATTCCCCTAAAATCACATGTCAGCCTGTTGCCTGTTTCATACAAGAAAGGTACAAATTAACGATAACGATTTCAATTCATAAACATGTTCATTTAACCTCGCGAGACTTTACATGGTAAATGTCTATATATCTAGAACCTCGCGAGACTTTACATGTTAAATGTCTATATATATTTTAATGTAATTTTATATAGTGTAGGACAATTTGCATTAACACATAAGACATTATGAAATGTCAATCGCGAGTAGAGCTTTAAAAAAAGTAAAACAATAATTTATCGAATTTGAACATTTAAATTTACTTTAAGTGTCCGAAGAATGCTTATGTCTGTCCACTGATTTAATAAATTAAAATGTATAGCCAGTACCATTTGCAATTCCATAGATAGCAGTATGTGTTGTTTTCGTGTGAATCGTGTTAACAAGAAACAAGATTTCTTTTCAAAACCGCAATGATTGTTTAGAACACATCTTTTAAAGTATGTATTTATTCTTCAAACATTATCAATATTTCTGTCACAAAACAATTTTAGATGTCGTTGCTGCAAATGGTGTCGCTGACAATCCTCTGTAACGATGCCTATCCAGTGCAAAGAACTATGTCGCCACTGCTTGGGCAACTCGATGGAAAAGCGACACTCGCAATTTGTTTATTAGCTCGCCTGTTTTCGAAGAAAATCCAAGGTATTTTCATAGCCAGCTCGTCCGCCGTCCGCGGCGTCCGAAAACTTTAATATTGGCCATAACTTTTGCAATGTTGAAGATAGCAACTTGATATTTGGCATGCATGTGTATCTCATGAAGCTGCACATATTGAGTGGTAAAAGTTCAAGGTCAACGTCATCTTTTAAGGTCAAAAGTAAAAAAAAATGGTGTTTCATGTGTATCTCATAGACCTGCACATTTTAAGTGGTGAAAAGGTCAAGGTCATCCTTCAAGGTCAAAGGTTAAACAAAAATCCAAGCACCCACAGCCGAGCGTTGGCGACTGCTGTGCGGTGCTCTTGTTAAATACATAATTATTTCGAAGTTGTGTTTTAAACAGCACATCCAAAAGGATCATAGAAATTTCGGACGAAGTTTACGTCTTATTTTCGAAACAATTGCCACACTATATCAAAACCGTATTTGCTATATTATGCTTTTACTAACGAACAGGCCTTAACCAGTGTTTACAGTTTAACCAATCTCGTTTGTTTGTTTTTTGTTAAGTCGAGCCCTTTTAATGAAAAAACCTTCACTAGAACGAATACGTTTCCGATTATAATTCACATTATATGTTTCTTCGTATCTAAACATATATGTTAAGCATTTACATATAATTGTCTTCAAAATTGTTTAGAGAACAATTAATCGCAAACTTAACTTATGTACATAGTAAGAAAATACTAGCGGGAAGGAATGGATATATTGACATAGCATACTCGTTCTTGAGTGTGAAAAGTTGTAGAAACCGTTTTGGATTTATCGGCTTTGATCGGTTAATAAACAATGATCTGGAATTCTGAAGCGAAGAAATTAAACCACGAGAGCTTTACTTAACACCAAAGTATAAATCAGTATTAACTAAGACTCGCTGTGAGTTGGAATTAGCTAAATTAGACGATAGCAATGTATAGACCGGTCAATAGCTTAGGGTGTTTCCACTGTTGCCGACTCAATGAACTTTATAAACAAATGATTGAAAATGTTACCAAACTGAAACGAGATATGATATGACGATGTATAGCAATTGTACCATGCAACAACGCAGCTTAACAATCACATCCAACCACGATTTAAACACTGATATCACGTTTTCAACACCTTGATACGCATTGAATGATAGCTTACCACACATTTACTGACTTGTACTCCGACTATTGATTAACCTCTTTACATATACTGTAAACTAATTATTGTTCGTGGGGCATACATTTATGTTGATGTCATAAGAAAAGCGACCCTCGAATTTAAGATCCAAAACAAATAATTATTTAAATTGTTTAAACTTTTTAATACTGCATTACCGTATCCACGCACACATCCTGCGTCTGCACAAAACAGTTAAACCCATATATTACAATAGGTGGAGTACACATTACACTATGTACTTAGCTATAACACTTGACATTTCCTATAACACGCTAATGCCGGCCGAGTTGATATTTCTCACAACAATTTGGTTTTCTCAACTGACCAAAATTGATCAGTTATCAAATTAGAAGGGGTCCAAAGGTCAACAGCTAGATACGTCCTCAATAACTACAGTTACACCAGTAGTGTCACCCTCATGCTACAAATATTAGAATGGAAAACTCTCTAATATAGAAGGTCATATAACTCCCTGGTGATATTCTACAAAGTAAGGGCCCAAACTGTTGCAGTCGATCAATATCATCTAATCCCCACTAGAAATATGAACTATCTCATCCCTCAGTCCCATATTCAGTACCATTCTAACTCTTACTTCCCTAGGACCATAAGACTCTGGAATACCCTACCAACCTATGTCAAATTTAGGCCCAGCCTCGATATCTTCGCAGAGAGGCTGGCGGTGGTCCACATGTAATTTATCTGCTGTCCTAATTTAACTGTAAAATACTGTTTTTACCTTTTACTAACCTACTGTACATTTTTCTATTAAACAACTGTCTCTCTGACAGCGCCGCCCAGTGATAATCGGTAAACGATTGTTGGGACGTAAACATGAAGATGTAGATGTAGATTCATCAGATACATTCTTACGCTTAACTCTCCAACTTTCGCAAAAATTGTGCCAAAAAATGCCAAAAGCACCAAAAATACGAAACCTAATCATGTACATAACGGAATTGACTATTATTAACATATGCACGCTTTGGATCAAGTGAGCACCAATTTCACGTGATTTCCACTAACGCGCTTTTCAAAACAAAGAAGAACGGTTTCTCCATGGCAAATGGCGTTGTAAACAATGATGCAATGGTCACGTGGTTTTACATGTGACCTGCGCGTGTTTAAAGGTCAATTTCAGAGAAAATCCAAACTCAATATATTAAACGCTATTTACATTGAAATATGATTAAATTATCGGGTAAATGATGTTTTAGTGTTGTGTTTAACATAAAAAAGATGATTTTGTTGACTTTTATGATCGTAACTCGCAAAGCGTTGATTCGCTTATCTCCCCTGTTCTCCCCNTTTTATAAAAAAATAATACACTCACTCTTTCCATGCGTTTAGCGAGATGTTGTACATAACCGCATAATTTTCGCGCCAAATGAACAAAGGAAAAACACGAAATATACTTGAGGACTGTATATTTGACGCTGGATTTTGTAAACGTCGCGTTTACATAAAACAATCAGAAGTGTGTGTTCGGATTACACATTGGTATTCTTATTGGGGAAATTCAACAAAACATTTATATTTGTATTATTTTTGTAATGAATTCAATATTAATTTGTTAAAACGCTTTCCGTGTCGAAACACTATTTTGATAATATAATGCGTGAAAAGCACGATTTCCAGGATATTACACCCGGTTGCTATCATCAGTCTCTTAAGTAACTGACAACGAGTTTATAATGGAGGAGTACACATAAGGATTAGTGTGGTAGGTATAACAAAGTCATACAACTGCAATAAACCAATTAAATTATCGATTGATAGTGACGTGGGGGTCATTCAGAGGCAATACAATTACCGCCAATGATTATCACTCACATATTTTTTGAAAAAACTAGGATATTCTGTTTTTCATTTTTGTCTATAAATAAGAACATTTGGAAAAAAAGTCGCGTCTTTTACCCCGAAAAATACGGTAGTGTGTTTTCTGTCGTCTGAAATTTTTATTGAACTTTACATTTGCACTATGCATTAGTGGAAAAGATTACGACCTAGAACAAACATGCGCGATGAACAGTTAGAGCATCGATGTAATTACATCGATGGGTGCAAATGATAAGAATTATTGTTATAAGTTAAGTTATGTGTTACAATAATACGATTTCTTTCACTTACATTTATTTACAAAGAAAGAATACAATAATTTGGATAGAAGATGAAAAATCTAATAACGAACAGTTCAGGGCTTTTTCCAGCCATTTTGGGAAAAGTCTAATCAGGATTTTTAAATCGATAAAATGGCGTGTACTGTACAAATACGGTCTAATTTCATGAAGTTCATCTTCATAATTATCAGATTCATCAAAAAAGTCCATAATTTTACATAAAAGTATTGATTTAATAGCAATGAAGTTGATCGTCTCGGCATAAATAACGCATGTTAAAAATAGCGGATGTACATGTGTGACGTCACAGCAAGGGAGGTAAGTCAGTCCAACTTTAAGAAAACAGTGCGTTTATGGACGAGTAACCTGGTGATTTATGGCATAAGGCGTAACGTCTAATTGTTGCAAATAGTTGTATTCCGCATCTCAAACAATTATCTTTAATATTAT
Source organism: Dreissena rostriformis (assembly GCA_007657795.1). Lineage (NCBI taxonomy): Eukaryota > Metazoa > Mollusca > Bivalvia > Myida > Dreissenidae > Dreissena > Dreissena rostriformis. The sequence goes on along the minus strand of VMBQ01000959.1, from coordinate 205,817 downwards.
AAAGTTTCCAAAAGTGTTAAAATTGACCTTTAAATTGAGATCATTTATGTCCATGGACAGAAATTGAAAAGCCCTATCTTTGTACTGAATTTGGGCATTTCTTGACCGATTTTGACCAAATATTTTGCACATCTGACATAAATACCATCACATGTTGACTCATAATCACTTTTTTGCGACCCATAAAAAAAATGGGAAAATATACCAATATCAACTCGGCCGGCTTTAAGCTGTATCGATACCGTTAACTTCGTTTAGGTCGAATAATAGGGTTTAGCGCTACGTGTCAACAACTTTCATGCCAAGTGTGTGTATTGGGTTTTTCAGAGATTTTGTATTTTAAAGGGACATGTTCACAGATTTTGGCATGTTTTGGAGCTTGTCATTAAATGTTTTAAATTGATAAATATAAACATCAGAACCAAAAAGCTACAATATAAACACAAGAATAAAAGTAAAAAATGAAATCAAAAGAGAAAAAAAGTAAACATCACCAGGGTCGAACCACTGACCCATGGAGTAAAAGCCAAGCGCCGAAACCAACCAGCCATCCGTCTTCACGTGTGTATGTGTGTAATTCAGAGTTAATGTTCGGGTCGTCGTTGAGTCATTACGACTTCATTATGTGCGGACCTGACCATCCGTCTTCACATGGGTTGCCATTTATTTTATACTTTGTATAACTATTCACGTGTTCTTACAAAATATAACGATAACACAAGAAATCGAAATTTTTAGATCGTTTCGCATCTGAAACGCTCTATAATTTTATCAATTTCAAACGATAATTTTTCGTAAACGAACGTGTATTTTCACTATAAAACTGCGGCGTTAGTGTTATTTCGCACACTGTTGTACACTGTTCATTTATTTCTCGAATCTGTGACAAAAAGTTGAAAGATTCTCACTTTGATAAACTGTGAACAAGTCCCTTTAAACAGCCAACATACGTCGAATTTAAAACAATAAATGCAATTAAATGATGACGATGTGTGATTCACACCCAATTGGAAAAGTGTCTGCGCTTTTATGACAGATAATTGGGGATTGGCATCGTCGCTTCAAAAACTCGATAACGGTCATTCAGTCCCGCTAATACGATAATCATAACAATTTACTAGTTATTTGCCATGCAATAAAAATGAACCGTAACGATCACCTAATAACAAAGGACTAGCTAATTGGCACGCAAAAAGGGCCAGCTTCCCGCAAGTCTCCGCACCGCGATTTAGCGCGGACAAGCATAACCAACAAATCGGACAATTACCGACGCAAATTCCCAAATGTTTGGGGTAAAATCAGAAATCCATGAATGAACTGTCCACAAAATAGTTCTTTTTTAAACCACGAGATTCTATGCCCACGAAAATAAATGGCTTTACAGTAATTTACCCGTTATAATGTCTTAGTATAGCGCGCTGTAATGTAGAAAATAGTGACTATGTACCCTATACTCTAATCGTTAACACGCATATGGTCATTTGGGGACTTATGATAGTAACAAAATGTCCTCACTGAAGTTAGACGAGGTAATAGAGGACATAGGTGTGAAGGAGGAAGTAATACACTTTAGAAAGCACATTCACCTTCTTCAAAAAACAGTTATATCAATTCTGCAAAAGCCTTCGGAAACGATTGTGCATATATTTGGAAGTCAGAGTGAGGGTTCAACAACAATAGGTATGGAGTCTGACACGGATGCTCTTTACTCTTCAACCAAACATATTGCCTGTATATATTCGTATTTGCCTTATAGATACGCTTCAATAGGTTATAACATATTTCTCGTCGTACAGACTGCACTTTCGTTGCCACAATGCTACAGTTTACAGCTTGTGAAGGTAGATGATGATGGTAAAATAATTCCGTTAACCGTTGAAAACATCAAGGGAGGAATTGATGATCAATGCGTATTGGACCATCAAGGCCGTGTCTTGTTGTCAAATAGTTTTGCAATGGAAATGATGTCGTCGAGATGTGAAGAATGGACGCATAAAGTTGAACAACACGACCCGGCAATAACATTATCTGGTGATACGGACGTTGTTATTTCAATAAATTGTTCATCGACGCCCGCTGACTACCGAGCTCTGTTTACTGAACTTAACCAGTCTGGTCACTGGCCAAAACCTGAAACAAAACTAAAGGCAAATAAGTGTAGAATTTACCTTTTGGCACCCGGAAACATCAGTAGAACATTTACATATGATCCAGTAAGATCAGCGGGGATAATGCATGTGCACTATGCGAGTAATTACTTTAAAAGCCAGTGGCGAATGTCAACCAACATGAGCGAGCGGCTGCTTATGTTTGATCTTAACTTAGTACAAATGAAGATATACATACTAACAAAAATTATCAGGATAGAGTTTCTGAAACCTATAGCAGGAGACCGTTTGAGTACATTTCATATGAAAACCGCGCTTTTGTTCACTGTCGAAACATTTCCCGAAGACATATGGACGAAAGATAATTTCGTCCCATGTGTTCTCTCCTGTCTAATGACACTTAAACGATTCCTGAAACGTCGAGTGTGTCCACATTATACAGTTAGCAGTGTAAATTTATTTTGTGACAAGCTTCAAGTCTATGAATACCCAAAGATTATTGAAGCACTTTCAGTTATTATTAACTCTCTACTGAAATTCATCGAATCTTTGCACATGGACAATATCGGAGACAGATTACTTGCATCAGTGAGTTCGAGCTCGAGCATGTCACAATCAAGGCTTTCAATTAGGAATGAAAATGTATCGCTGATTATAACTGACCTGGTGATCCAAGTTCTGAAAGTATCAAAGAATCAGATCTTTGTAGTTACTCATAATACTCAAATGTTCGAAACCAATCTGCATTCCTCTGCAGCAAACATTAAAATATCGTTACAACAAGGAAGTGAATATTTTGAAGACAACTCTTCTTCGATCATTGCAATGAAAATACCAATAAACAAAGACATCGTTAATATGTACGAATTGTCGCTAAGCGCTACGCACATCCCGAATTACTTGAAGTACGCTTCAATGCTCGTTTGCACGCATCAATACACGCGAGCAGAAGCTCTCCTTCAACACGTTGAAGGCATGACCTCATCGGATATTATCCACGTCTCTATGAAACAATCTGACATATTGAAACAAGCAGAAGCATTACATACCACTGGAGTGTCATCTTCGAAAGACATTTTCATGAGGTATGTTTCAAAGATCCTTATGGACGTTGAATTTAACACTGTGGAGATAAATTGCATGCCAGCTCATCTTGCGTTTGAGATGTATCGAGCAGGCACAGAAGACGAATGCAGCGTTAGAGAACGAAAAAAAGCTGTGGACATGTGACTGAAACATATTGTTATTGACGCGAAAGCATTCTTATACTACCTTCAATATATGTCATCAAAAGTTGTTGATGTGAAGCAGATATCTTTCACCAAGCTGCAGGCATATTGTAAAACGAAGAAAGATGGTTTTCGCAATCAGGAATATAACGAAACTACAGTAAACGTGGTGGGACACATTTATGAGATGGAAAAAACATTCCCGGTGCGTGGACTACCTACACAACCTCTGTGAAATTAGTTCCACGGTACAATGCCGCTTATTGGCATCTTTTCCGTTTACTGGGATACTTTATATATTGTAAATAAATAGAAATTTGTGCAAACCCTCGTGCCATTGTATGTTGCTATGGTATGAGCATAACATTCCATAACAGATAGCAGATTTATTATATTTATACATAACTGACGAATATATAATGTTTTCATGAAACAACATTGATTTAGAAAGCATCGTTTTATGTATCACCATGAACCTTTCTAAGACATGGGTGCAATGATTAAGGGTTTTTTGTGGACGGGATGTCGTCGGTTCGAGAATCGCACGTGGTATCGTGTTGACTTGTTTCTTATCCAGCAGATTGTTAAATGGAAAAAAACATGGGTTCCATTCCTATATTGACACCCCGGACAGTAATTCCTACAATAAGATTTAAACAACCCTTCACTGTGGGTTTGATAGGCTGTGGATGTGGATGGCATCAAGTCGATGGTGACGTTCGTGCAAAGTGTTGGTCACCGAATTCGTCTTGTATACTACGATGTGTTGTGGATAATTTTTGTTTGACGTGTTTGCATGCATCTATGTATATAAATGTACAGTTGTGATTGTTTTCGTTTGTTGAGCTTTCTTTTGCATCTTTTATTGTGTTTATATGTATACAAATGTAAATATGTGATTCTTTGCATGTCTGTACTTTCTTTTCTTACAAGTTTAATAAAGAAGAACATATCAACTTCGTTTGCGGTTTTTATGTTTTATTCCGATCAAATTTGCACTAACTCTTATTAATATATCTAAGGAACGAATGTCAGGGATAGCAATAATGTAGGAACCAATGTCGGGGATGTCAATACAATGTAGGAAGGAATGCCCGTGCTTTCAAAATATCTTAGGATTAAACGCTTATCTGTTGGTGCTGCGTTGATTAAATCAATTGCTGTTCCATTAATATATGTTCTATTGTTTTACACGAATAAGCAACATTTCAATTAAGTTTGTACAATATAGATCTAGTGAAGATAGAGTGACATGAATCAAAACATTCCACGTTTTAAAATTGTTTGTCAATATTTTGGATATAAATTTATTTTGTGATGTTTATATCGAGTGCGCTAGAAATTCATTAGGCCTAAGAAGATGCTGCATTTGTTAACATGGTATTTCATTGATAAACCATGTGATTTTCACACAGATCGACAATGTAATAACACGAGTTTGCGCGTGCCGTATAAGAATGTATATTAAACTTAAAGTTTGTATATAATATTGTAAGTTATTTAATTTAAAATATATTTGGCAAAATGTGTGAATGTTTTAATGGATTTTTGTATGACGCTTAAACAATTTCTGTTGCTTGAGCAGAGGAAGAGTTCGTTTGCTTTGTTAGACGGCATCTCAATTAACGATGTCCTTAACGTTTTACTATACAAAAACACACGCTTTTCATGGCGAGTAGAATGTGCTTGTAAAACGCATTAGAGTCCTATCAATCTATTAGTCTGTTCTTGTTCCATATAAACCGCTAAGATCTGTGCAGATAGTTGGCTGATGTAAGGCGTAACGAGTAGGATTTTACCTGGTCTATTTATTCCTTATCATTGCCTGCGCTGCGAGTTAATGCCACGCAGCTAAGACGTAGCATAGTGTTCTAAACTGAAAACTCGTCTGGATCTATTTACAGTTCGGATGAAAACAGAAGGGAAACAGCGACATATTCACCATTTTTTGTTGAGGTAAGTCAACATTATAATCGTGTTTTTTCTTTGCTTTATTTTTTGAACTGGATTATAACAAGCCAATATTTGCGTTGGAGCAATGACAATATATGGCATGTACACATGCTACAAATACAATGGTTTAGCCCATTAGCTTATGTATGCGTATACTGATTTTGTACGGTGAGGTACACTCTTTGACGGAGAAAAATACGTTTTGCTAAACGTTTCTTTAATGTAAACAGTGTATATTTAGTAATTTGATGTCGTGTAATTAATACAATATAAAAGCCTTATTATAACTGACAGGCAATTGTTGTTTGGTGTTTGAAATCAATGTTACAGTTGTCACACGATTACAAATGAATTATGACAATCGTTTATTTCCTGTGGTCTCGTTCATAACAGGAAAATGTCTAAGTATCTACTATTATCTCAAGTACTGCACTTTTATTTTACATGCACGTGTTTTCGTTAGCACGCAGAATACCAAAGGCACGCGCTCGAAATAATGTACGTTGCATGACGGAACTTACACTTAGATAACTTAACTATTTAATCCGACCACTTATGGCCATCTGCTGCACGCGCTGCTCATGTTATCATCTCAGCCTGCTAAGCATTAAACACATTCAGTTACGTCGCAAGCGGGCAATTTAAAGACATGCATACAATTCACACGATTTTTTTAAGTTATGATGAAGCTTTTCGGTCAGAATTTGCGTTATGCTTCAGACAGTATTCAAATAATACTGCAAATGGTTAAAAAATAATACTCTACAACAAGTTAGATATATTAGTGAATACAAGTCGAAACTATAGATATCGTACAATAATCAAATCGAAACTGATTGTGAATGCTGTAGAAAATCAAAAACTTGATAGTGACAAGCAAGAACACAATTTTGTATATTCTTGAAAAGCCACAACTAGATACCGGACTGTAGATCAACCGAAACTAACGTAATCGTACTGCAGACATGTTGAAACTAGAAGCCCTGCTGTCGACAAGCTGAAGCCATTCTGTAGTAAAGCCGAATCTAGTACGACAGACACGCTGAAACTAAATATCATACGACAGACACGCTGAAACTAAAAATCGCACAGTAGACAAGCCAAAACTACATATCATACTGTAGACAGGCTGAAATTACAAACCGTACTGTAGACAAGCTACAGCTACACACCGCACTGTAGAAAACTATACATAGTATTAAAAACAAGCCGAAACATGATATCGTACGGCAGAAAAGCTGAACCATACAACCGTTTTAAACGATAAATTAATAAAATATTGTATTGATTATAATATGTTTGTGATAATCCATTTTAGATCACTATGGATACGATGGAGCTAGACGAAATCTTAGCAGAGTTGATAACAGAGGACACAGACGATGAGTCGTACATTCATACGTCGGATGAAGAGTTTGACACTGATGTCGATAATATTGAGGAAATGTACTTGTCAAAGAATCTCAGACAAGACTATAACGAGCCATGCAGTTTACCGACCGATGTTTTTCGTCCTGACATTAAATTAACAATTGATACCAACACTGCTGCAAATACACGACCTTTAGTAAAGAACGATATAATGATCTGTCCAAATGAACTATCAACAGCAGATGAAACTGTGGAACGAAATGACGATGCTGATGAAAACCAGCGACTCCAGAAAGTTATTGAGAATGTTGATGCTGATTCCCAGTCAGACTATGTGTGCGATCTGTGCAACAAAGCTGTGAAAGATCTTAATAATTTAGTACAACACATAGAAACCCATTTAGGTCCGGCCATAAATGCTGATAGAGAAATAGAAGAGAAAAAGAATTGGCGATCTCACTGCTGCGATAAAACGTGTGTACACAAAACAAATCTTAAACGACATATACAGAATCGGAAGACGAACGCAAGCAATTTTACAGATTCCTTTCCGTGTCCACATTGTGACAAGGTCTTTACCATTAAAAAATATCTTAAAACCCATTTGCAATACGTGAAGAGAAGCACTAGCAGTACATTTACGTGTTCTATCTGCAAACGGATCCTCAGTTCAGCACACGCTTTGAAGGGACATCGAAGGATCCACCTTGTGAATGATGATGCAAACAAACAGCTACCCGGCAAGACTTCCAAATGCGAGATAGGTAATAAGTCGTTTTTAAAATTAGCTTCTCTTTTGCTGCACAACGAAGTTCTTAATGGACCGCAGAAATATAAATGCCTCGTATGCGAAGCAAATTTCAGTCGTAGATTTGATTTAAAGCGACACATATACATCCACACTGGCGAAAAACCTTTCAAATGTAACCTTTGCCCAAAAGCTTTTCGACAACCGGGCGATTTATGTCGCCATAAGAGGGTTCATAGCGGTGAAAACAAATGTAGATTCTGCGAGAAGGCATTTATTCGCGAGAATGAGCTTTGGAAACACGAATTAAACCACGAACAAGAATTGGGGATCAAGTCAAAGATGCTGGAGAGGCAATGCAAAGTTTGCAGGCGTATCTTCAGTAACGAGTTGAACTTACGCAATCACATTGAGCTGAAACATTCTAGCATCACCGAAGATGTATCGTCAAGTGGAACGAGAAAGACATACAAGTGTTCGTTTTGTGGTGACTATTCATCCACAATTAGCAATGTACGTAAACATGAGCGACGAAAACATGCAGTACAAGCAAAAGTGTGACGAATGCACTATAATTGAGTATTTAAGAATATATATAATGTAGTCAGTTACGTATTGTTTATTAATTATTTGCTTACATAAACATAAGGACAAGTTAGTTAAGCGCCGGTCCGGTGAGCGCAGTTAAGTTGTCACTCATCAGGCGACTCGGGTTCGATTCCATCTTCCGGTACATGCGAGTAAACATTTTGGCACCATAACGGACAGGTGTAATTTCCTCATGGTACGCCGGTCCGTTTCTCCCATAACACAATTGGTCACAGGAGGTCACCAAATTTGAAATATGTTTGAAAATAGCGGAAATCTCAAAATTGCAGCTGTGATTGAAAATTCATCCTAACCTGAATGTGCCCCACGTAAGTCAATTTAACATCGTGTGCGCATGTTGGGTTCTAAGTTATATATGCAGTATCAGGTGCGGAAGGAAGGAACTTTTGATTCGAATATTCGGCCGATTTTCGAATATTCGAATATTCGGATATTCGGTCCCATCCCTAGCAAAAATACATATATTCGGAACAAAAATATTTTAACCAAGCGACATGCTCCAGCAGCACTTCGATTTACACTGTCGGTCTTATATACACAGAACTAGATCTATACAATTTATACGATATATACATGTTGCAGTACCTCCTGATAATGCCCAGGCAGCGGATCCTTAATTAAATGTGCATTTGGTTTACGATTATTTTGAATCGAACGATTTCAGTCGTTAATTGGTATGTACAAATAAATGAAATTAATAAAACAATACACGAAACAAACGCTAAAGCATAAAATAATAATTCGTGATTGTTTTTTTGTTCCTGATGATTTTGTGTTTGTGTGTTGTTTTTTATCATACACATATTTTATTTTTATCTGTTATTTTGTATGGATAAAAAAAATTCGTCTGCATCGTTTTAAGAGTAATAAAACTCAGCATGAAATATGTCTTGTTTTTTATTTTACATGTTATGAAAAGGTAGTGCTTGTCAACATATCTGGATAATCATATCTACCTATGTGCAGGCATGTGGTGTCACAGGCATATCAATAAACGAGTACGTCCCTGTCCAAACTGAGGGCATCGTCTTCCATGGAGAGAATGCGTTCGTGCCTCTATCTCAGAATTTTTATTCAATACCATTATCTTGATTTAAAAGATTACCCGCGTTGCATTTGTACATATTTCTTATAATAGAGTTTACAGTGTATATGAAAATTCAATAACAAATTAATCAATTTAGGCAATATAGAGAACATCGTCGGAATGTTAAAATCCTAGTTTAGTTCATGTTTAAAATTGTTCGTTATAATTTCCAATTTTCATGAAAGAAATTGAATAATATGAAATAAATATTGATAAAAAAAAGAGTTTTAGGCTGATTTTGCATTTCAATACAAAAAGGCCTGAAATCTGAGAAAGACTCATCGCATGTATGTCAATTAAAACCAAAACATTCTTGCCGGCTTTAGATTTGTATATCACGGTACCCTAACTTTTACTAAATAAGCAGTATTAATTAAGAAATTTTAAAGTTTAAAACAAAAGCTTACCTTTCAATCAAATTGCCTCGGCTTGAAGCCTTTCAAAGCTTCGCTAATAATTACCTTCTAAGATATTTAAGTAAAAATCTCAAAATTAGTTTACTTCAAGCAATATATTTAAATATCACATTTATACTCATACTTTTTTTCCTTACGTTCCATTAAGTTATGAAGTTTAAGGCAAAGTTAGTATTGACAAGTGCACTTTTGGAAGTTAACTCGGCTTTAAATAATTCGTCGCTTAACAAATATCGCTGCAGAGACAAATATTTTATAAATCTATAATGATTTATTTTTATATCATGTTATTTATCGAAGCTGTAGTGAATGTTCTACTGTGCGAAGTCGTAAAATCATGTTTATTAGAATCAAGTGAATGTAAACGTGTGATAACGCCAGATAACAGAGGGCCGCGAGAAGGCGCGAGATCTCCATCAGGAATATCATAAATATTTTATAGAAAGATGTGTTGGAGGATGTAAAAATAAATCTTTTTGGCCTACAGTTAAACCATTTTTAACAAACAAAGGAACAATTGTAAAAAAGGATACTATATTATGTGAAAAGGATAATCTTATAAGTGATCAGTCCGAGGTTTGTGATATTTTCAATGACTTTTTTGTACATGTCGCAAAGGACATTGGGGCAGGTTCTATTCCAATTAACGAAAACCATCCTAGTTTGAACTCCATACGTAAGAATTTAAATTATGACAAAAAACTAAACTTTACACCTGTAGATCAGTCCTTCATCTGTAAACAAATTGATAAATTATCATCCAAAAAGGCAACAGGTCACGACGGAATATCTGCTAAGCTCCTTAAATTGTCTAAACCCTCAGTAATAGAACATATCACAGATATGGTTAATTTGAGTTTTCAGTCGTCAACTTTCCCTGATAGCTTAAAAATAGCCCAGGTAGTCCCGGTCCACAAGAAAAACAGTACTCTTGATAAGGGTAATTATAGACCCGTTAGTATATTGCCCATTGTGTCCAAAATTTTTGAAAGATCAATTAATACTCAGCTTACTGACTTCTTCAATAATCACTTTAATACTTTTCTATCAGCCTTTAGGCCAGGTTACGGCTGTCAAAGCACTCTTCTTAAGATAACTGAAGACTGGAAAAAATCTCTAGACGAAAATAAATATGTGGCAGCTATTCTTATGGATTTATCGAAAGCTTTCGACTGCCTCCCCCATGACCTTCTTATCATGAAACTTGGATGTTATGGGGTCTCAGACCAAGCCCTAGATCTACTCTCTAATTACTTGTCAAATAGGAAACAGTGTGTCAAACTTGGATCCAACATGAGCTCTTTCAAAGATATTTATAAAGGGGTGCCCCAAGGCTCCATTTTAGGCCCGGTTATGTTCAACATTTTTATTAATGATATTTTTGATTATGTACATAAATGTGACCTTTATAACTATGCAGACGACAACACTTTATCCTGCAGTGATGCAAATATATATAATGTTATTGAATCTTTGGAGTCTGATAGTCAATCACTTATAAACTGGTTCTCGGACAACCACATGCAAGCCAATCCTGACAAATTTCAGGCAATGGCCATTGGTAAAAAGACAAAAGATCAAAATATTAACTTTAACTTGAATGGCAGTACAATCTCATGTGATGAATCTGTGAAACTTTTGGGGGTCACTATTGACTTTAAACTTAAATTTGATAAACACATATCCAGTATCTGTAAGAAGGCATCAAGTCAGCTTAACGTACTTAAAAGAATAGGAAAAAATCTATGTAAACTAGGAAAATTAAATATATATTACTCTTTCATTCTTTCAAATTTCAACTACTGCCCACTTACTTGGCATTTCTGCGGGGAAGTATTTACTAAAAAACTTGAGAAAATTCAGGAAAGAGCATTAAGGTTTATATATGATGATTACAATTCAGATTATGAAACTCTCTTAACTAAATCTAAATTACCTAATTTGAAACTAAGAAGAATTAGAACAATGACACTAGAAATTCATAAAATTATTCATAAACAAGGACCAACTTATTTACATGACTTAGTTACTCTTAAATCCCATTCTTTCAATTTTAGGTATAAAAATGTAGCTACCATACCACAGGTAAAAACTACTAGTTATGGCAGCAACTCTTTTCGTTCCTATGCACCTAAACTCTGGAACTCCCTCCCTCAACATCTGAGAGAGGAGGTTAACTACGACCGCTTTAAAAGTCTGATTGGGTCATGGGACGGGGAGAGTTGCTCATGTACTTTTTGCCAATAAATCTCTGTTGTCTCATTCTAGTCCTGAACTTCTTGTGATGCATGTCGTGCATGTATATTGTTTTTTTATTATGTATTTATTTTGCATTCACTCCTGCAGTTGCTAGTCATAGTATGAGTTATGTCATTAGTTCAAAATCCTTTTGTTTTTGCA
>VMBQ01000959.1:87896-178159 GCA_007657795.1 Dreissena rostriformis | reverse complement strand
ATACACAATAGATCCTTTATAACGCGATCCGTTATAACGCTGTATCCAATATAACGCGGGGGGTGCTTGGATCCCGTTTTTTCTCCAACCTTCCATTTTATGCAACAACTTCATGTATTCTCAGAAAACTTCAAAGATGGCGGCGCTCACAGCTTGATTGCTGTATTCAACAGTCCGTTTAACCGATTTTAATCCCTTAGAGGTTAAACGACACTCGGCAGGCAATTGGTGTTAATCTGTTGTGTAATGTCAATAAAGGTGTGAAAAACTAGCGTGTCAGTGTTTATTGTTCCGTATTAGGGTGGTTCAATGCGCTATAAATGCGGTATAATTACGGTACCCGTATAATTGTCAAATTAAAGTTAATTAAATGTAAATGTGTGTAAACTATATCTGTATTATCGTTTAATATATGCTATACATGCTTGATAAATAAAACAGATCTTTTTGTATGTTTAATCTTTCATTACGTGTGAGAGAAATTAATTTAATAATCCAGACGATTTATTTACATGCGAAAGCCGAGTAATTGTTAACAGAATTTCACTTTCATTTTTGCCCGGTTTCAGAAAGTCCCCATGAAGCTCGTTTTTTACATGACTGTGTATGACGCAATAAAACATTTCTTTGTCAGGTATTGCATTTAATCTAATTTTAAATTCGCTGTCCGTTGGTCAGAACCGTACCTAATGAATGCTCTATTCCATAATGCACTGTACTCTTTACACTTCTGAAATAATGCGTAGGCATATGCTCGTGTTAACGGATTTATTTAAACACATTTATCGTCATAACATGTCAGGATCATTTGTGGTAATTATTTTGGATTATCGGATATATATGCACACTATAAAAGCGGTATGTATACAGTTATCGATACGATTCGGTTTATATGCATGTATTGGAGAATAACAACACAGCATGGCAATAAACAGGAACCATTACCATACCTGTACCAATAAATGCACTCAGAACTTATAACGCGGATCCGTTTATAACGCGGTCGCGTTGATTTGATCCCATCAATCGCGTTATAAAGGATCTGCAGTGTATGCACAACATACAAGAAAACTCATGACTTACATGTAAGTAATTTGACCCAGGGCTGAAAATGTTCAGCATGGGGGTCTTTTGACTCCTTATTTTCAAAATCTATTTAAATACCTGTATTTACCAACAATTTATTCAACTTGTTTCTGTATACTTCTTGTTTATGGACATATTTTGACGCAAATAACAATTATACGAAAAGAAGTCTGAATAATCAGACATTTTGCACGAGATGATCCTATAACATCTCAACTTCAACCCCTCAAAAACTAGTCATAGTCAAGATTGATGTGCAATTGGTTCTGAAAATCCTGGAAAGTAGGAATTAGTTAATCGACCGCCATGATGTAATTGAAATACTGTTGAAAACAACAACAAAAATCGAAATATAGTGAAACCATTATTACCGGTATTCGCCACACATTAATTTTTAGCTCCGCTGTTTTCGAAGTAAACCTGAGGTATTGTCATAACCCTCTCGTCTTCCGCGTCGTCGTGGTTGTGGTCATGGTCGTCGTCGTCCGAAAACTTTAACATTGGCCATAACTTAGCTGCACATTTTGAGTGGTGAAAGGTCAAGATCATCCTTCAAGGTCAAAGGTCAACAACTTTTTTTTTTTTTTTGGTTTTTCATGTTATCTCATTGACCTGCACATGTTGAGTGGTGAAAAGGTCAAGGTAATGATGACCTTCAAGGTCAAAGGAAAAAAAAATCAAAGCACCCACAGCGGAGCGTTGGCATCCGCTTGACGATGCTCTTGTTGTTTTTGTAATTAGAGAGATTGCCAAATTTAAGTTCGTCAAAAAGAAATATGTTCAATGTTAAAAAGAATTTAAGACTGAATTACCATAGCCATGAAAGACATTAGTATCAAACATATTCCGCGCATAAATCCTGCGTCTGTTTTGCAAGTGTGATAAAACCAGATTTTAGACACTGGGGAGTCCATTGTACCATGTACTTAATTGACACTTGACATTTCCTGTAAAATGCTCATGCAGTAAAGCTGTTTCTCTACTATTGACTTTATTTAGATAGAATAGTAAGGATAAACGCTAATTGTTAAGAACTTTATTACCAATTGTGAGATTTTTGTTTTTTTTTCGTGGATGTTGCAGATTAAACAGCCAACACGCGGCAGATCAAAGACAATAAAGGCAATTGAAAGATCAGAACTTCAGAAGCAATGTCATACAAAAAGCCTTATTAAGCTTGTTTGAATTCGATGGATACAGTCTTCAAACACTTGTTAAACCTCATTCAGGCCCACTTTTCCTCTGATTATTACAATGTACTGGTTACTAGGCATACAGTTAGAAGGCCCACTTTCTATCATCTTTAGTCTGCTGACAAAGCCAATAAAATTTTACAAAGCCAAGGAATAATTTCAGAATACTGGCCCTCCTGGCTGGTAAAACATTGAGGTCGAGTACTACTTTGTAGTTCAGTGGCCAGTTAACTGTATTAATGGACAGTTATAGTTACAACTTTGCCAAAACTTTTTGCCATAAATGGTTTTGGGACTTATTCGAGACTTAATATTAATTGATTTGGACTGCACATGGTACAGTTTGTATAACATGAGCAAAATAAATAAGGTTATACGAAATATATGATTATTGTTTTAGCTGTATCACATTGATGATGATGGTGACGGAAATCCTCGTCTTACATTTAACATCCCCCGAGATATTGCTGAGGGTTTTATCAATAATAAAAAGGAAAACTTCAAATTCAGGTAATGATTGTACAATATTTTTTTGCTTCCTGTAACAATTTCACAATTTAATTGGAAAAATTATGGTTAAAATGTATTCTCCTGCATGATTGTATTGAACCTGGCTTAATTGTTGTTTTATTAGTATATTGTCTCCGATTCATTTAACAACGGTTTATTTTGTACGTATTTTGATTCAAGAAACAATCATGGATTGCATATTTTTTATCATATCTTTTGAACCTTAGGTTGAAGAAAAGTAATTTATTAATGATTTGACCTGCTATGAAAATAATTTCTCCCTAACTAATAAGTTTTGACATTTGTTGATACAAATTCATTGTTAATGTATGTTTCTTAAAATAAATATGCCTTATGTCCACTTCCTTTTCGTGTTTATTTAATTTGTTTAAGATTAAACATTGATTGATTTTGTTCAATTTCTGCAGAATACTCTGTTTATTTCATGTAATTTAAATATTTTCTGGTATATGACATCTGTTTTGTTTTTTTCAGATTCCAGAAAGTTTTTGATCAGAATGCACAGCAAGATGACATATTTGACAATGTTGCAAAACCTGTTATTGATAAGTTAGTACATAAGCAGCTTTCTTATAAAACTGGGCTTAATGCATGTGCCTAAAGTTTAGTCGCAGATTGCAGTCAGCACAGGCTAATCAGGAATGACACTTTCCGGGTTTAAGGACTTTTTCGTTGATAGGAAGTTTCTTCTCAACAAAAATCCAGTTTAGGCGGAAAGTGTCGTCCAGAGCCATCAGCTCCAAAAATAATAACATTTATTTATTATTTAAAACCTAAACCTGCATCTGTAACCCTGATACCCCACCCACGTTGTCCTATAGGGCTCCTTAATTATTGTTGCTGATAGTTACATCAAATTAATATGATTGTCTTGTACATATTACAACACAATAAAAAATGAACTTGGATCAGCTGGTCATTTATAAATTTGTAGTTATTCAGTACAAAAAGCTCAGAAATAGTACCCACAATTGAAAGCCATAAACGCGGGCTGGGGACAGAACACTATATAATTAAACATTTCTTTTGATTAGATGATTACAAATTAGTGCATCAAACTTCATGCTTTTGTGTTTTTCAGTGTTCTGCAAGGATACAATGGGACTATATTTGCATATGGGCAGGTAAGAGAAACATGATACAATCTAGTGATGACTCAAAACTATATTTCAATAAACTGATATGTATTCTACCAGGCTGTTGATGTACCGGATATATCTAACACTGTCTATGCATGGACTTATTTGAATAATAGTGTATTTTCTACTTCAAATTATAATTAATCATTGTTTTTTTGTTTATTTGTAAGTATCAGGTGTTTCAATAGCTCAGTTAAATTACAAATGCAAGCTTTAAGTTCAAATAAACTCTGTATGCAAGTTGAGAATAAATGTAACTAGAAATGGCGCGGCAGAGGCCGACGTGTATCCCCACACCGAATGTGTGACCTAGGTGTGCCCCAGGGTTGGTAATGGGGCCATGCATAGTCGAGATTGACCGTATTGTCATAGAGAAGTTCAGTATCAATTAGAAGTGAATTGGTGTAGAAATGAAGAAGTTATAGTAAAGGCAATTTTGGGTGGGTGTGACCTATGTGGGCAGGGCGCCCCAGGGTTGGTAATGGGGCCATGCATAGTTGAGATTGACCCTAATGTCATAAGAGAAGTTCAGTATCAATTTGAAGTGAATCCGTGTAGAAATGAAAAAATTATAGTAAATGGAAATTTTTGGTGGGTGTGGCCTATGTGGGCGGGGCGCCCCAGGGTTGGGAATGGGGCCATGCATGGTTGAGATTGACCGTATTGTCATAAGAGAGGTCCAGTATCAATTTGAAGTGAATCGGTGTAGAAATAAAGAAGTAAATGTAAAATAACCTAAAAAAATGAGTGATAATTTCTGACGCGGCCCCACCCCAACCCCTATAACTTTTGACCCAGGGGTCAGATCAAAATTCCAAATAGTGCAGGGTCGCACATATGCTCATAGCTACCATGTGTGTAAGTTTCAAGGTTCTAGTGCTAATAGTGTAGGAGGAGATATTGGCCAGGACGGACGGACAGACGGACGGCGGAGATCACCACAATATCCCCACCTTTTTTTCAAAAAGTGTGGGGATAATAAGATGACCTTTTATAATATGGCCACTTGTTGCATTATTTGCAAGTTATGTTGCTCCTCTTTCAGACTGGAAGTGGCAAGACGTTTACGATCACTGGTGGGGCAGAAAGATACAATGACAGGGGTATCATACCTAGGATGCTGTCCTACATCTTCGAATACTTTGAACAGGTTTGTAATGGGCTGCTGCATAGTCTGTTCATTTTCTTTTTGAAAATGCTCAGGTTCTTGTGCAGGGCTGCCAAAAATATAACTTAGGTATACAAGTAACTTAACATACTTAATGATGTAATTTTCTCAATTTGTTTTAATCATACCAAGCATTTTTTGCTAAGGTTCAGTTCATTTAAGTTAGTTTTAGATACTAAAATCTTTATAGAGACTCTTTTTAAAAACTTACCATGAATTGTAATATTGTTATATCATATAAATTTAATAAATAATACAATAAAGGAAAAAGAAACAACCCCCCAATTTTTAGTTTCTTTTTCTTTCGTTTCTGTGAATTGATTTTTTAATGCTTAATCATACATTTTATCCTTCAATTTTGAATAAAATGAGCCATTAATTTCATGTCAACTTAGTATACCAATTTGTCCTATTGCATATTATAGAACTCGGAGCGCAGTTTTAAGGCCCATATCTCTGTTACAGAACTCAGAGCGCAGTTTTACGGCCCATATCTCTCCTATTGCATGTTACAGAACTCAGAGCGCAGTTTAACGGCCCATATCTCTGTTACAGAACTCAGAGCGCAGTTTTACGGCCCATATCTCTGTTACAGAACTCAGAGCGCAGTTTAACGGCCCATATCTCTCCTATTGCATGTTACAGAACTCAGAGCGCAGTTTTACGGCCCATATCTCCTACCTGGAGATCTACAATGACAATGGCTATGACTTACTGGACCCAAAACATGAGGCAGCTAAACTTGAGGACCTGCCGTGAGTGGAGATTGAAGAGTTACATTTTAAATTTGTGTTTATTCATTGTGAATGATTATTGATGTAAAAATATTGCTAAAGCTTTAACAATTTTCTTTAACTGTTCGGGAGTTTTTCTGTATTTTTTTTTTTTAATTTATATGTTTTTACAAAATTCTTAATTTTTTATGTACTCACAAATTCTTAAGTAATCAATTGTTAACAATGTTTTCATCTTTAAAAATCTGTCTTTGGAAGCCAGAATGGGTGCATCCAATCTATTCAGGTTCAACTTATGCCTTTTGAGGAACAGTATTCCTTACATTTTCTTAAATTTTCCCTGTCATGTCATGTGTTTGCAGTCACCAAACATCTATATTGATGTATCAATCAAAATGATTAAAAATCATACAAAAAAAGTTTATTAGTTACCATGCCATGTGTTCAAAATCATATTTTCCAATTCAGAAAGGTATCATTGAGATTTTGCTGCTTACAGTCATTTTTTTCATCCTTGTAAATCTTCCCTTTCAAGCCAGAATGATCTATCAGCTGAGCCTCCTTCTGGGTAAACTGGGCTTAATGCATGTGCGTAAAGTGTCGTCCCTGATTACCCTGTGCAGTCCACAGAGGCTTATCAGGGACGACACGTTTCCGCCTAAACTGAATTTTTCGGTAAGAAGATACATCCTTCAAAGGAAAAAATACCATAAAAGCGGAAAGTGTCATCCCTAATTAGCCTGTATGGACTGCACAGGCTAATCTGGGACAACACTTTACGTACATGACTTAAACCCATGTTTCCCAAAGCGCAGCTCACATATTTTACAGACACAAAAATAAAACCAATTTCATCATGAAATCATTTAAAAGTATTGAACCGTTAAATAAGCCATGAATGTTTGTATGTGTCTTTGTTAAAGTTGGCATACATATTTATAACTGTTTAGTTTGTCAACATTATATTGTATGATTTGTTTGAACAAGACTTCAATATTGTATTTTCAAATTGTCCTACCTGTTTCAAATTTGTGTTGCTCTTGTATCAAAAAATTATGTGGCTGTTTTATCATACATAGTACACTGGAAATGACTACCAAAGATTTATAAAATGCAAGGTATAGAACAACTTTACCAGCTGCACAACCTTTTTCCTGCCATGCAAATACAATTGAGACGGTCTCTGGGAAAACAGGGTTCCCAGCCAACCTGGAAATCAGGGAAAACCTGGAAAAAGACTCACTTTTTCCAGTCAGGGGAAAGTCAGGGAATTTGGGAAAAGTTCCTGAAATCAGGAAAAAATCAGGGAATTAAAAAAAAAAATCGTGAGTGGACAACCACAATATTGTTTTACACTATTCGGTCTCGATTTAGACCACAAACGTCCCGCAGTTTGAAACAAGAAAAAGGTTGAAATTATGATCCCGGAATTTTTAATTTCCATCAGGGAAAAATCAGGGAATTTTGTTCATACAAAACGCTGGGAACCCTGGAACACCAAGGCAAGATAATGCATGTTCATAAAGTGTCGTCCCAGATAAGGCTAATACACTTTAAGAAAATGCATTAAGCCAAGTTTACACAGAACAAGGCTTAATTTATTACCAGGAAGGTGTCTCTGATGGAGGACTCGGACCAGAACATCCACCTGAAGAACCTGTCTGTCCACCAGGCGGCCAATGAGGAGGAGTCACTCAACCTGCTCTTCCTGGGAGACACCAACAGGATGATAGCCGAGGTGAGAGTGACGGGGGAACGTGAGCATGAAGGAAAGGTTCATAGAGCTATATACTTGTGTGCTGCGTCCTGTTCCTGTTTGCTTCCCTCTGCCCCCAGCTGCACCACTTGACATTTTTGAAATTTAATATGAACCTCGCACTGGGAAAACAGGGCTTAATGCATGTGCGTAAAGTGTTGTTGTCCCAGATTTGCCTGTGCAGACTGCACAGGCTAATCAGGGATGACACTTTCCGTCTTAACTGGATTGGTGCAAAGCAGGTACTTCATTAACATGAAAAATACCATAAAAAGCACAAAAGTGTTGTCCCTGATTAGCCAGTGCGACACGCCATGACAACACTTTACACACATGCATTAAGTCCCATTTTCCCAGAGCGAGGCTCATATATTTGTTTGTTTTTTTCAGACGCCCATGAACCAAGCCTCCACGAGATCCCACTGTATCTTCACAGTGCACCTCACATCCAGGGAACACGGGTCTGCAACCATACGCAGATCCAAACTGCATCTTGTGGACCTGGCAGGGTATGTGGCATGACTGGACAAATTATCTTGTGGACCTGGCAGGGTATGTGGCATGACTGGACCTGGCAGGGTATGTGGCATGACTGGACCTGGCAGGGTATGTGGCATGACTGGACCTGGCAGGGTATTTGGCATGACTGGACAGGGTATGTGGCATGACTGGACAAATTATCTCAAACTTCTCAAAGTTTGAACATAATATAATCGACCATAGAGTATGCTTTCAATATTTGAGCTAAGATCTCCATTGACTAAATATTTCAAATTAAATTATAAAAAATAAAGTGTTATTGAATTAAATTGAATATGTGTTTTTATTCTTATATGATTGACTTTAATTTTATAAAATTAAAAATAACACAACTCTATTTACGGTTTGTTGAAGCCATGTATGTATGTTGTTTTATGCTTGTTTTCCATACAGGTCTGAGAGGGTTTCCAAGACGGGTGTGGGTGGCCTGTTACTGACAGAGGCCAAGTACATCAACCTGTCCCTGCATTACCTTGAACAGGTGAGTACATCAACCTGTCCCTGCATTACCTTGAACAGGTGACTGGCCCGTCTTGTGTGGTTTGGTTGTTCAGATCAGAAACAAGAGTTGTGTTTTAATATATGAGCCTTGTTCTGGGAAAACTGGGCTTGATGCATGTGCTTAAAGTGTTGTCCTAGATTAGCCTGTGCAGTCCCCACTGGCTAATCATGGATGACACTTTCTGCTTTGATTGAATTTTTTGTTTAAAGGAAGTCTCTTCTAAATGAAAATCCTGTTAAGGCACATGCATTTATCCCATTTTGCCCAGAACAAGGCTAACATGATCTCAGGGTCTGTGAATAGTTGGATGCCTTTTAAGGTTTTCATGAAGAATTTGATAATAAAATTGAAATAATTCATCAATAACAGGTGAATGCCACAATGCCTATTGATCAACAATAATTTACTATTCTCAAAGTTGATAGCAGACTATATATTCTAGAATAAAACATCAAACTAAATTGTACTGATTAAAAAAGTAGTGTCTTGTTTCACACATGCTGCATGATTTAGATCACAATAAATGTGTGTTTTACCTCTCCAAAACAGCATAATTAGTAGAACGGACCATATTTTCTGAAATAAAAATTATTCTGTAGATAAACAAATGTTTTACTGTTTATAAACATTGATTTTAACCTCACTCTGTGAAAAGGGGGTTTAATGCATGTGCAAAAAGTGTCGTCCAAGATTAGCCTGTGCAATCTGCATAGGCTAATCAAGGACGACAGTTTCCGCTTTTATTGTATTTTTTTGTTTGAAGGAAGACTGCACATGCCAATCTTCACACACATGCATTAAAACCCCATTTCATGGAGCGAGACTCATTCTCTTTCCGTTTCATAGGTGATTACCTCCCTGGCGGATAAGAACCGCCAGCACATCCCGTACCGTAACTCCATGATGACCTCTGTACTACGGGACAGCCTGGGGGGCAACTGTATGACCACCATGATAGCTACATGTGCCATAGATAAGAGGAATATTGAGGTAAGCCTGTGAGATCATGGTATGCTTGGTGTGGGAAAAGCTGTACTTGATAGTTCAGGCATTATCAAATTATTTGTAGATTAATGTTGCAAATATAAATAAATTTAATTTACAGGGGTGGGGCTTTTCCTCCATTCAGATGATTTCATCCATTTTAATAACAGAATTGCCTGAGAAAGAATTCTGAATTTTACATGTGCAGTCCGCGCAGGCTAATCAGGGATGACACTTTCCACCTAGACTGGATTTTTGTTTAGAAAAGACTTTCTTTAAACAAAAAATTCCACAAAAGCGAAAGAGTGGGCTCCGATTAGCCTGCGTGGACTGCACAGGCTTATCTGGAAAGACACTTTATGCACATGCATGAAGCCCCCTTTTGCAAGAGCAAGACTTAATTATTAAAATGAAGGGTTTGTGCGGACCTTATTCAAACTTATAGAGGCTCTAAATTTGCATTTAATATTGCAGGAGTCCATATCAACTTGTCGTTTCGCGCAGCGCGTGGCTATGATCAAGAACGATGTGCAGCTCAATGAGGAGATGGACCCCAAACTTCTCATCCAGAAGTTGAAAGCAGAGATTCAGCAGCTGAAGGATGAGCTTGCAATGGCAACAGGGGAGCAACGCACAGACGAACTCACTGAGGAAGACTTGCAGAGGTAACGTGTTTGTTTTGTTTATGACCTAAAACATCAAGCCGGGCTCTGGGAAAACTGAGTTTAATGCATGTGCGTAAAGTGTCCTCCCAGATTAGCTTGTGCAGTCTGCACAGGCTTATCAGGGACAACACTTTCTGCTGTTATGGAATTTATCATATAAAGGAAGTCTCTTCTAAACTAAAATCCAATCTAGGCGGAAAGTTCCTGATTAGCCTGTGCAGACTGCACAGACTAATCTGGGATGATACTTTATGCAGATGCATTAAGCCCATTTTTTCAAGAATAATACTCAATTGTGAACATTAAGCATTGCACTAATAAGTCTGAACCTGCATCTGTATTTACTTGACTTCTCGTTAACACTGGGTTTTATATCATGGGTTCTTATTGTCAGCCCTGGAGCTGTTCATATTTGTCTAAATCTCCTTATATGGGAATAATGTTTATTAAATGGCAAGACCAAAGTATTTACCACAGGATCTGGAAGTGGAATGTCAAATACCTGTCTGTCTGGAATAGCTTTTAGTCTAATGTCACCGGGACTTTTGTACAAGCCAGCCACTTTTTCTCACCTGATATATGCATGACTCCTAAGATGAACAAATAAAACATCTTTAACATTCTGTCTCCATTACCAAGAGGTTAGGGCGTTTGCTTACAGAGGTTGGAATTGCTGGGTGACTACCCAATCAATCGGAACCAATTTCTATCCTGCAAAGCGTCTGGCATAAAGTATAGAAATTAACTTAGGAATTAACAGTAATGATGTTCATCAGTCAATGTTTCTCTTTAGTCAAAACTGTCTGTCCCTTTATCAAGAGTGAGGACACTATAATAAACAAACACATACTCTACATTGCTATCGCAGGTGTGAGGCAGCAGTGAAGGCATACCTGGCAGACACAGATCCAGAGGCACTCATCAGTGTGGGTGGAGACATGAGGAAAATACACACCTGCTTTAGTATCATGAAGGTAAGCCATGAAACAAACATCTGTTATATGTGGCGTGTTCTGAGAAAACTGTGCAAAATGCTTGTGCGTAAAGTTTTATCCCAGATTAGCCTGTGCAGTCCGCACAGGCTAATCAGGGACGACACTTTCCGCCTTAATTGGATTTTCGCTAAGAAGAGACATCATTCAAACCAAAAATTCCATAAAAGCGGAAATTGTCGTCCCTGATTAGCCTGTGCGGACTGCACAGGCTAATCTGGGATGACAATTTACGCACAAGCATTTTGCCCAGTTTTCTCAGAACACGACACATATGTTATTAGTGCCTACCTCAGGGCTTTCATTGAAGTACAGGAGGCAGGTAGGTAAATTAACCTGTTATTTTTGCCAAAATATTCAACAACACCAGGCTACTTTTTGAAGAAATTGTATAAATTGAGTTCAATCCCCTCGTATTTTGGAAAATGTCAGCTTAGTTCAATGAAACCCATGATACCATGTAAAATATATGTCCTTTTATCTTTTGTTCTTGAAGAAGTAACATACCTGTCCATAATTTGTGTGCACCTATGACCTATATTTCAGAAAAGGGTGTTGGAGAGACCAGCAAGTTCCCCTCGGAAGGCCCCTACCCCTGCCCCTGTGATACCGGACCAGCCGCCCCCTGATACTGGCCCCTACAGTGATACAGAGAACAGCAGACTCAAACAACTTGTGATACAGAGAGATAACGAAATCAGTATCCTTAGCAACTCACATGTGCTACACATAATGAGCCTTGTTCTGGAAAAACTGGGCTTAATGCTTGTGCAGTTTGCACAGCCTACTTAAAGCGGATAGTGTCCCCCTGACAGTCTGCACAGGCTAATCTGGGACGACACTTTATGCACATGCATTAAGCCCGATTTTCCCAGAATGCCGCTCTTATACACTGTTAACTGTACTAGGACTGAGATTTTCATCCCAATATTGCATGTAATTTGGTCTTTCTTTTTCTTCACACACTTACTATTTTTATGCTCCCCATATATATATATGGGGAGCATATAGTTGCCAGTTTGAACTATCGTACTTCTGTCACACTTTTGATACAGTTTCTCATAGCGCCTTCAATATTTACCGATCTCTTTCATATTTAGCATGTAGGTACCTTGCATGGACCTCTACCTTTTGATGAGGTTTGAGGTCACTGGGGTCAAGGTCACCCAGGCTAATAATAGATTTTCTCAAGGTCAGTTTTTTTTTTTTTTTTCACACAATTAACCCATATATCGACAAAGCATCATTGGGGAGCATCCATCAGTTTTACTGATATCCTTGTTATAAGGTAAAGTTTTAATTTTGTATTTAATCCCTTGACACAAGCTAGACATTCTTGTGAACATGTTGAAGAAAGAGAAGAAGAGAGTGAAGGACGCCTCCCGACAGCTGGAGAAACTGGGTCAGAGGCCGCCGTCTAGTGCTAGAGGGGAGGGGTTTAGTGAAAGGTAAGGGAGAAACTGGGTCAGAGACCGCCGCCTAGTGCTAGAGGGGAGGGGTATAGTGAAAGGTAGGGGCAAGGATTATGTTGGCTAGAATTGTAGCTATGTTTTAATTAAGACGTGCAATCTTTTTAGTGATAACATTGCATATCCTTATTTATATCAAGACAGTTAAATAGCAAAATTAATATATACAATTTTTTTTTATTTTTTTTTAATGAATTCACGTCCTTCCAACAGATGTTTTGGTATTTCATTATTTTTTTTGCAAAAATAATAAAAAGCATTTTGCAAGATTGCCACATATTATTGCAGTTGTGTGTGTGTTTCATGAAAGTTGGAACAAAATTTCATGACAGCTGCAATAACCGTCTTTTTATTTTTAGCTCATGTGAGCACAAAGTGCTCAAGGTAAGCCATTGTGATCACCCTATGTTTGTCGTCGCACAGTGTGTTTCTTCTACTCTAAGCTCGTTACAACTCTGATGCCACATTTTTCATCAAATCATGACCAAACGTGTTCATAATATTTTCTGGACAATATTAAGACTTCGAATCTGAGTTATATGCTTCCAAAAACTAGGTTACCAGGTCAAATCTTTTTAAAAAAAACTTGTTACCACTCTATAGGCCACATTTATGACTCAATCTCAATTAATTATAATTTGAATGTTTATGTTGACAATATCAAGGCAGAGTTTGAATCTGGGTCATGTGCGTCAAAAAAACTAGGTCAACTGTTCAAATCTTAAAAAACCTTGTTACCACTTGGGGGCCACATTTTTTTACTTAATCTTGATGAAACTTGGTGAGATTGTTTATCTTGGCATTTTCTAGTTTGTGTTTGCATCTGGGTCAAGTGTGTCCAAAAACTAGGTTACTAGGTCAAATCTTTTAAAAACCTTGTTACCATATGTTTCGCTCCATGTCGATGAAACTGGGAATGTTTATTTTGACAATATTAAGGCAATGTTTGATTCTGGGTTAAGTATGAAAAAAACAAGTTCACCTGATCAAGTCTTCATCAATTGATGTCAGTGAACTCAGGCCCTTCATTGCCTTTATGGCCCTCTTGTTTATGGAAAGGTATGAAAATTAAGTGTGGTCTTCTGATTTGAGAGAAAACCAAAGTACCCAGAGGAAACCTCACCTGTCCTGTATGTTGACCACCTACCAATTTGGCATGAACAGTGAGTGGCAATTGAACCTGAGTCACCACAGTAAGAAGGGAATGTCAACCAGACAGCCTATTATTTCAGTTTCTCTACCACAACTCCTGACACTAAACAAAATGGGCACTCTTCCGTCAGTTCAAATGTCGGGTCGAGGGCAAACACAGGGAACTCTGATGACTGGCGACGCCCACCGTCCGGGGCCGGTATTAGTGAGGTGAAACAGAGACAGCGACGNAAATTTATAAAGTAATATAATATTAATAGCCAGTGTTTATAGGTCTTAACTGGGTAAGAGACTTCCTCACAGAGAGAACAGCAAGATGTACTATGGATGACCACAGGGGACCAACGTTCAATACAAAGATAGGCATGCCTCAAGGAAGCGTTGTCGCCCCGACACTTTTTAACTCTACATTGTCGACATGTTCGCAGGAACAGGAAAGAAACATTGCAAATTTTCCGACGATGGAACTACATGGGCTGCGTCACACAAGGTAGAAACTGCAATCACAGAGGTCTGCCAAAACTTCCAGACAGTTTTAAAGTGGTGTCATACCTGGCGGATGTCGGTAATTAAGCCTCAACACAACAGAGGCAATATTATTTACTGCTAAACCCTTAACCATCAAAACAGACGCATTCACGGCTAGAAACAGTATTCTACCCTACAACGGCTTCCCAAAGATCTTGGGTATTACACTAGATGAAAGGATGAGCTTTGATAGACACATTCAGCTAGTAGAACGGAAAGCTAGCGGAGCACTCAAGATCATTAGAGAAGTAAAGGGTATAGCATATCTGGTCTCAACCAAGAAGTTAATCAACATCTACCAGTATATGGTGAGATACATTGTGGAATATGGGGCAATCATTTGGCAGGAAGCAAAAACAAGACAGCACTAGACTCAGTACAAAGAAAAGGTCTATCTCTATGCCTCAACTTACCGCAAAATGCAGGAAGATAGGCAATGGAAGTAGCCACAGGAATCCTACCAGTTGACCTTAGATTAGAAGAGAAAGCTTTTCGAGAAGTGGCAAAGATCCAGGCAAAAAGGATAACACACCCCATGAAACAAAAGCTAGAATAATTGCTCCAGAATGACACACCTCCAGTCCATATTAGCCCACTAGCACTAGCACTTTATATAGCCAAGCTAATGACATGGAAAAAAACACAGGAGTAGCAATTAGCACAATAGAACCAGAGATGGATTATGAGGTGGGATGTATCTGAATGTCTAGAACTAAACCAGAATACTGGAGCCGTCTAGGTTCATCTAAGAACAGAACTCATGAACAGGAGAGCCTTGGAAAATAGACCATCATGGATATCATGATGGAGGCCCCACAAGAATGCACATTTGCATTCACGGATGGATCCTGCTTGACTAACCCAGGCCCGACCGGTGCAGGAGCAGTCCTGTATCCCCCAGGTGATGACGCAATCAGGCTGAAAAGAGCGGTCACAAAACATGGTACAATCCTGCTAGCTGAGCTGGTCGCAGTCCTGATGGTTCTGGAAGAAATACTACAACATCCCCACCAAACACCCGGCAACACAATTCAGATCTTCAGTGAAAGCCAGACAGGCATCTAAACCATGGGCTGGAAAAACAACGGCCAAGGGAGTGTGATTGATGAAATCAAGAAGGCACGTAGGACACTATCTGTGACCACAACAGTGCAACTCCTATTGACACCCGGTCACACAGGTCTACAGGGCAATGGAGCTGCAGACGGCCTAGCTATAGAAGGAGCCAAAGAAGCCGATGCAATGCCCGAAGACTCCAGGACAACCACAATTCAAGAAGTAAAAGGAGCAAGCCATAAGTCCTGCATGATTATGTGGCAAAAACGTTGGGAGAACTCATCTACCGGTAGGACTTTCTATGAGTTTTTTCCATCAGTCGAGCAAAAGCGACAACTTGACCACCCAGATAAGGCAACATATGGCGTGATCCTGCAGCTACAGACAGGGTACTCAATCCTAAATGCACATCGCAACAGGGTTGGCATCAATGTCTCACCACTGTGCGAATGTGGAGCCCTGGAGACTACAGAGCATTTCCTCCTGGAATGCTGCATCCACGAAAAACACCGGGACGAGCTCTTGAAATCTCTGCACAAACTATGTGGAGTTACGGCCCTTGATATCAAGACACTGCTCAACACAGACGATTACCCCTACATACCAGGTTGGAGAGAGACCATTACATCTGAACTGTCTAAGTTTATCAAAGCCACAGGCAGATTCATGATAAAGCAACCAGCCAATGATCAACCCCTATCCAACATCCACAGCTTATTCTAAAAAAGTACATGAGAGAAAATTACCTGTGTGGAATATATACCAAGAGACTAATGTATACCAGAGGGACACTTGTGACGAGGAGTCCGTGGATCGAGGATTGACTCACTTAACCTAATTGAAAAGATAGTTTAAAAAAAACTAAATGAATGTTTTGAACATTTTATTCATATAAACACACCGCTATGACCCACAATATTAAAATAAGTGTACGGGTGAAAAACATTAGTAATTATATATTATTTAAAATAGATGTTAAAAAACGGACAGTTATCGAGGCCATGACGAAATTTGTCATGTAAATAAAAAAAACTAGTTTACACATACTAGCAGATTGATCAGACGTCATCAATAAGGTGTTAACGTGTGCTTAAAGACAGTAAATTAAAACAAGAAAATGCTAATTATTTTTTCTGTATACGAAGTTGTGGTCTCCTGTACAGACCCATACGATCCATACAAGACCACATAGCCTTCAAGACGGCCTGTTAGCGTTGGAAACCTGGGAATCTTCTTGGGGAATGCGTTTTAACGCCAACAAATGTTATATGCTGAGTATTAACAACCGCTCATCACACTTCTATGAACTATAGAAAAATACATCATTCAACAGGTCGAAGAGAATCCATACCTAGGCGTCACCATATCCTCCAACTTAAACTTGGCTACCCGCATCAACAAAATAGTAAAGAAAGCTAACTGTACCATAGGATTCATACGAAGAAACCGCAAACACTGCCCGATTACAGGCAGAAAAAATGCTAACTTAGCGTAAGTCAGATCGATACTTGAGAACAACTACCCACATCTAGCATATTGGCAAGATCGAGCGCATCCAGAGACAAGCGGCTATATTCATCACAGGGGATTACCGCTCGCGGGTTACAGGACTGGGCTGCGAAATCCGAAGTTGGATTAATCTCTCCCGTTGCGACCAACGCCCTACAAAACCCTGCAACGTATCGATTCCGATTCAGATAAGAATATGGATTTGTTCGCCCTGAAATCATGTTTACCATGTGTCCGTTTGCAATATTCCCGTTCGAAAAATTGTTTATATGTTTTCTAACTTATTCTTGAGCGTCTATTATCACTATATGCAAGGCGAACAGACCCAGCGCGAACATGTTTTCAGGCATGTATAATCCTTATATTCATGTATAAATACATATAAGACAAATAATCTGGCGTTAGTTAGTATCTGACATCGACACAAACGGTAACGTATTGAAGATCACAGTTGTCTTTAGAATATGGCAATGAACTAACTGCGGTATTCACTCATACCATACAATTAGTGTTATGTCGCCTATCAATGCACATTTCAATCCAGAGTGTGCACATTTGTGCGAGTTGCGACCCTTGAGCGGTCTTCACTTGAGGGACACGACTCAGAAAGGCTGAAACATGTCACCGAAACTTATTTTGTGTGTTTGTATTTTAATTTGTGTACTGAGCATTCGACACTGCTCAGCAACAGCAAAGACTGAAAATGTCGAAGAAATGGAAGAGAAGCCTGCGAAGGAAGAAAAAGTTGATGACAAAAAGCTGGAGTATGCAAAAGGCTCGGTGTGCGGTTATTGCGAATACTGTGCGGTTAGTTTCCTTTTTCGGGTATTTGATTTAAAATGTCTAGATTTTCGAGAGCGGGATTGTTGTGTAGAGGAAAAATCTCGAATATGCGTTATTTAATTTAAACAATAATTTATTAAGCTTTGCCGTTTGCTTTAGTAATTTAATATGCTTGCATCAACGTGTTTTGAGATGACCCCTGAATTTTTCTGTGTGTCACAATGCCATTGGCTGAATTTAACAGGTAGTCATAATCAATAAAATAAATATTGCACACTTGGGTACTGAAATTGGCTAAGACTTGTTTCACTGTTGTCACAACTTTGTGAATAAATAGTAGCTGTAATGTTTACATTTAAATAAATTAAGATAGTAGTGTATACATTTTTGTTTGCACAACACAAAATTATCATAATATAGTAACAATTACTCATGTCCATTTTATTCAAGACCTATAAAAACGATTGACCACAAAAAACAACAGGAAATGTAACAGTCACATCTTTTGTAAGTCCTACATTTTACGTTTTACTTCATACTTTATTCAATTGCTGACTATTACAGGAAGGCCTATTATAGGCAGATATGGACACTGTCGAGTCCGTTTCCTGGGAAGAACCAGTACTTGGTGTCTATGAAGGAGAATCAGATAATGAGAACGCTTCCCGAGTAGGGAGCGAACCCACGAACTCCCGATCGCTAGGCAGACACCTCATCCACTACACCACCGCGACCTTAAATCATATTGTGGTTACCATTACATATGTGAATGATTATCATAGAATAATAATATACTAACATTTAATGTCTATTCATATTATATGACAATATCAACATTGTAAACAATCTTTTGAAAAGTGTCTCTTGGTACAGATACCATTAAGATTGGTGCGACTTACATATGACAGGCTGAATAGTATACACAAAAACGCAATGATTAAAAAGAACTATTTAATAATTATTTTATTACTGGTAGTAAAGCTTAATCTAAATAGTGGATAATTAATTTAAATTTAATAATTACAAACAACAACAGTACTCTTTCATGCTGTAAATACATTAACACATGTTTACACACTTGTCCACAATTAAGAAATACAATTATTGTAAGCTTTCCGGTGGTTTATAGAGAAATATCAGTGAAATAAAACTGGTATTTCACTGTTTCAACCATGCAGTGAAATATATCGATATTTTTCACTGTTTTACTGTGAAATGACGTCATTTTTTGGACGAAATGACGTCATAATTTCATCGAAATCCTCCAGTTTAACTCTTTTACAATGGAAATAAACAAAACAAAAGTAAAAAAAAAAAAGAAAATTTGTGGGAATCGGTGGAATATCGATTTTAATTCACTCGTGATCATAGAAAAATACGAATCCAACAAATATCCTCTATGTATTCCAATACACATAGGTATATCAATATTGTCTTTCATTTACAAAATGATTTACACAAACTTTCAGTTTGTATTTCTACATTATTGATAACACTGGTTATGAGTAATAAACTATTAAAAAAAATAACTGTTACATGTTAGGAAAAATAATCAGGATTTAATAAATTAAAATAATTAGTGCTATGAAAACACCAATATGGCAGAAACAACATAGGGTCATAAGAGCACATTTACAGGATCTAAGCTAGTTGGGGGCCCTGTTTATGACACCTACAGATTGAAGTTGGTGCATTGACCATTTACAACAATCCGTGTTGAAATTACAGGCGGATTTTGACAAATAGACTTTGGAAACCACAACGTTTTGTAAAGCTGAAATATTGGAGCTGCGGCTGTTGCTTAATTAACTGCAAAATTGGCGAATAGTTTTAAATAACAGATTGGCTTTTGCGTAGACTTAAATTTCTTAAATATATATTAATATGTAACCTGTGTATGCTTTGTTTACAGTTCTGTAAGCTATGTGACGAGCAGTGTCCGTGTGAGTCGTCTGCCAAGCAGCCCAACTGCCATATGTGCAAGGTACGTCTCTGTGGTATTTCCCCCCCGCGACTATAAAAACAAATTAATGTTTGTCTTCAGGGATAGTGCAAACTATTTCTGTTTATTATTTGATTATTTTAAAATAAAATTATGCTTTTGGCATATTAACTTTTGCATTGTGACATTTATTTCAATAAATATTTTTAAGTTTATGCCACCAGTAGGATGGCATATAGCTGTCGGACTTTACATCCATCTGTCTGTCTGTCAGTCCAGCATTTAGTGTGTGTTTTTTGTATGCCTCCGAAGGTGGGCATATAGTGATCGCACTGTCCGTCTGTCTGTCTGAAATTCCGTCACACTTTGCGTTTAGGTTTCGAAAAATGTTCATAACTTTTGCAATATTGATCATAGCAACTTGATATTTGGCATGCATGTGTATCTCATGAAGCTGCACATTTTGAGTGGTGAAAGGTCAAGGACATCCTTCAAGGTCAAAGGTAAAAAAAATATATATATATTATTTTTTTTCAAAGCGGCACAGTAGGGGGCATTGTGTTTCTGACAAACACATCTCTTGTTTTAAACACTTTACTTTATTAATGGTGTGTAAGTCTACCTGGTTGACTAACAGATCAAGTTCGAGTTTTGTTCTGGTCCATAGATTTTTGGCGAAGTCAGGGTTTTTTTTCCTTCTGAAAGACCCGCCGAATTTCGGCCCTTTCCCCTAGATATTTTTTTTCCCTCTGACAGAAATTTTTCCCCAAAAAAATGATTTTCCCCTAAAAAAAAAAAAAAAAATTTTTTTTTTTTTTTTTTTTTTTTTNCCACAAAATCCGGCGTTTTGCGTGATTTCCCCCCCAAATTCCAGCTTTTCGAGCTATTTTTTTCCCCTCAAAAAAGGCCAGGCCCTTTCCCCAAAATAAGATAAAAAACCCTGGAAGTTATGGGCCTTGAACTTTGAAATTTTCTCTAGAATAACAGTTGTCTAGACTTTCTTCAGAACCTCTTGCAGATATTGACCTTATTTTTGGTGTGTGAGTCTACCTGCATGACTTACAGATCAAGTTTCAGTATTTTTGCAGTCCATTGATTTTTGGCAGTTACGGGCCTTTGAATTAGAAATAACAGTTTTCCGGACTGTTTTCCTAAACGCTTTCAGATATTGATCTGATTTTTGGTGTGTGGTTCTACATACATGACTTGCAGATCAAGTTTGAGATTGGATCTGGTCGATTGATTTTGATGAAGTTATGGGCCTTCGTCTTAGGAATTTTCTTTTTAATAATACTTTCCGGAATTTACAATTGGAATACAGCTGCTGTGGTGCAAAATGCAGTAGGGAGGGGGGGATTGTATATCATAAACACAGCTACTGTTTATTTCAGTAATTGTCCTTGATTTTAAAATAGTACCGAGTTCCTTTGTCTTGTTATGCTATGGTTGATATAGGAATGTACGCTTATTTTATTTTCAGTATTGCAAGTTTTGCTACCTCTGCAAGGTTTGTGACTCANGTCTGTGTGTCTGTCCGAAAACTTTAACGTTGGTCATAACTTTTGCAATATTGAAGATAGCAACTTGATATTTGGCATGCATGTGTATCTCATGAAGCTGCACATTTTGAGTGGTGAAAGGTCAAGGTCATCCTTCAAGGTAAAAAAAAAATGCATGTGCATCTCATGGAGCTGCACATTTTGAGTGGTGAAAGGTCAAGGTCATCCTTCAAGGTCAAAGGTCTTTTTTTTTTTGAAAGCGGCGCAGTAGGGGGCATTGTGTTTCTGACAAACACATCTCTTGTTTTGGACTTTTTCACCCCCTATAACACTGGTAAAATGGGTTTGTGACTTTGTGTCATTAATTGATTATGCAAATGCAAAAAACAATATTAGTTTATAAAGAACATTAGCTATTAATAACGGGTATTTGGCGGCACGTTAAACATGCTTTCAAACGCTTTCGCGCTTATCGAAATCTAACCTGTTACTACGTGTAATGGTGGTATTAGCAATAAATTAACACTTCTGCGCTGGTATTTACCCATGTTATTTACGAAAATATTTACGAACATTTCCCCCCGTGTATTTGACACGAAATAGCGCTTTATAACTGGGATTTCGGTTAAGTTTTACGCCCTTCGTACCTAAATCCCATATATTATTAGGTTTAAAAGTTTTAATTATAATATTAAACATTGCTTATGGGACATTTATCAATCAATATAATTGAAAGTGCAAAACAACAAAATCAGTTTGGTCATTGTCTGATATAAATTAGCGTTCTTTGAAGGGAATTTTGGTCAGGCTACGAAATATATCTACCAGTATCAGACGCTCGGGCAGGAACCGACTTCCCCCAAGTTCCTGCGTTTATTGGAGAAATCAGTAATAAATAACTCTTATGCGATGGCATTTATCGATAGTTTTTATTAAAATAGTAACATAAAATTGTTTTCACTTGTTTCTGACACACAAAACACGATTTATAACGGGATTTCATTAAGTTACGCAACGTCGCTACTAATATTCCCTATTATTTTACATATACATGTATACACGTGATATAATTCATACTTAATATTGCTAATATGTTTTTGAAATAAATTGATGTTTAATAAGGGGGATTTCGGTAATTCTACACATTTAAGCTTCCACTCGCACTTGTCAAGACCACATTTCCGCCTCGGATATAGTATAAATTAATTCATCTAACTTATCTTTCTGGATACCGATTGTCCGATTAACATAAACCCAATTTACACCGATTTACCATATTTCACTCCCATTTTTTTCAAACAAAATAATCGAAACTCGTTCAAAAAATGAGAACTAGGCATTCGATCTTATAGTGTGGATTAAAAGCGTTAATTGGTGACACCACATGTCTGCACATGTAGATACCGTTATTCAGATAAGTTATCATGCGTCAGGTGACTTCGTAGTTACGTCTAATAACATGTATAATGACAATCAAGTGCATTACTTTAAGGGTAATAAAACTCAGCATGAATTAGGATTCATGCTAATTTTTAATACCCTTAAAGTAGCGCAGATAAACCTTGCTTCTATTAATCACCTAATACCTGATAAAACAATTAAAACAACACAAACTTTTATGTGATGATCAGATCGGTAACATAAACTATTTAAATCTGCTAATATATTCGATAATAATTTGTATTATTATTAATATATGGTAATTGTCATTTACAGTGTTGACGTTCAGTTGTTTGTGGGGACGACCGCATGCATTTATCCATCTCTTACACTCCTCCAAATCCTTTTCCAGCTTTGGAAACGGTATAAATGCAATGTCACCAACTAATCTTTCTGGATATCGATTACCCGAGTTACACAATCCAAATTGACACCGTTTAACTATATTTAATCTGCGTTTTTAAAGAGGAAAACAAACGAAACTGGTTGAAAAATGTGAATATCTAGATTCAGCGTGTCTAGAAAATGGCGGACAGCTCGTTGGTAACTGAAGCGCCTGATAAATCGATGGCTGATTGGTCGATATTGAGATAAGGATTTGATTGACAGTTGGCGAGTTGTCAATTAAGAAATACATGTAGTCCAATACACATAGATATATATATATATATCAATATTGTCTTTCATGTACAAAATGATTGACACAAACTTTCAGTTTGTATTTCTACATTATTGATCACACTGGTTATGAGTAATAAACTATTTTTATTAATAACTGTTACATGTAAGGAAAAACAATCAAGATTAAATTTAAATAATTAGTGCTATGAAAACACCAATATTGCAGTAACAACATAGGGTCATAAGAGTAATTAACAGGATCTAAGCTAGTTGGGGGCCCTGATTATGACACCTACAGATTGAAGTTGGTGCATTGCCCATTAACAACAATCTGTGTTGCAATTACAGGCTGATTTTGACAAATAGACTTTGGAACAACACAATGAATTTTAAAAATAGACAAGCTGAAATATTGGGGCTGTGGCTGCATCATTGGGAAATAGTTTTGATAAAAAACAGATTGGCTTTTGCGTAGACTAAAATTGTTTAAATATATATTTCATGTTATCTGGATATGCTTTGTTTACAGTTCTGTAAGCTATGTGACGAGCAGTGTCCGTGTGAGTCGTCCCCTAAGCAGCCCAACTGTCATATGTGCAAGGTACGTCTCTCAGTCTGTTGTAGTTTTGTTAAATGTGAACATAAGACTTCCCGATATATTTTTATATGAGACAGGGGTTTTATTTTACACCTTTTCGGGACAAGGAGTCTGGCTTTTTCCATCCTATTTTGGTCATAGTTTGGGGGTAGGTCATGGCATATATATTAAAATGAAAAATATTGGGGTAAAATAACATTTAGGGTTTTACTACAAATATGTAATTTAAGTTTTTTTTTCTTTGTTCACAATATATTACGAGCCCTCTATAAATACATTGTTATTTCAAACTATTGTTAAATATTGTGGTATTATTTTACAGTAAAAATATGCTTTTATCATATAAACTCTTATATTTTGAAATTTATTTCAATAAATGTTCTTGTTTTTTTTTATGCAGTAACTGTCCTTGATTTTAAAAGTTACTGCGTTTTTTTGTCTTGTGATGCTATGGTTGGTAATGGAATGTATTTTCACTTTCAGTATTGCAAGTTTTGCTACCTCTGCAAGGTTTGCGACTCAATCTGTCAGCCAGGTATAGTTGTTTTTCCAATGAATTTTCCCGCATGTTATAAACAAGCCTTGCAAATACAATGTTACAAAAATGCCCTAAAAAGCAAGACTCAATTAACCCTTTGCATGCTGGGAAATTTGTAGTCTGCTAAAATGTAGTCTGCTGAATTTCTAAAATAAGCATTTGCTTCAAAAAAAATGTCAACGAATACTATCAGAATAGCAAACAGTTTGGATTCTGATGAGACGCCACGTTCTGTGGCGTCTCATCTGGATCCAAACTGTTTGCAAAGGCCTTCAAAATTCGGTTCCAGCACTGAAAGAGTTAATAAATATGCATGAACATGTATAAAATAGGAAGGTAGCGGCTGTACTCTATTCATGCTGAGAATTGTTGCACCACTTGGTTTTTACTGTTCTTTGACCAAAATATAAATTTTATTTCTAAAAAAAAATTATACTCAGTTCAGACTTAGTGATTAGATTTTTATATATCTTATCCTTAAATACATCTTAATCAATCGTATCGCAACCATTTAAGAACAGATTTTGTATTTTAGAGATGTTTATTTGATTGCTATTCCTACAATATAATTGATCTTAATTTAATGTCATATCAAATGATTAAATTTGTCATATCAAATGATTACATGTGTCATATCAAAGGATAACATTTGTCATATCAAATGATGACATTTGTTCAAATTGTCATAAGTATCTGGATAACTATGAAATCACGAATTTTAATTTTAAATGTGTCTCTTATCCAGACATTATTTTGTTTCAGGTGGTATGATTGATACTGTAACAGCAGCAATTGTTAAGTAAGTAATTCCTATAATAATGGTTTTCATTTAAGGGTACATATCCCATACAGCTTACAGCTTTAAGTATCGTTAGTGAAAAAGTAAAACACGACAGAAGTACTTAATAGTATTTAATATAATACTTATATACTTGCTTGTCACACATTAGCTACAATCACTAATTCAGTACCGGTAATCATCATAAAAAACTGCATGGTTCACAGCTGTTAGTTTAAACCTATTTATTTTAGCTCGATTGCATCGAAAGCCATAGGGTCCGTTTCCTGGGACTAGAACCAGTACTNAAGGTCCAAGGTCAAATATATGGGTCAAAATCGCTCATTTTGACTATAACTTTTGCTGTATTGAACATAGCAACTTGATATTTGGCATGCATGTGTATCTCATGGAGCTGCACATTTTCAGTGCTGAAAGGTCAAGGTCATCCTTCATTGTCAAAGGTCAAATATATGGGTCAAAATCGCTCATTTTGGCTATAACTTTTGCTATATTGAACATAGCAACTTGATATTTGGCATGCATGTGTATCTCACGGAGCTGCACATTTTCAGTGCTGAAAGGTCAAGGTTATCCTTCAAGGTCAAAGGTCAAATATATGGGTCAAAATCTTAGCTTTTGCAATATTGAAGATAGCAACTTCATATTTGGCATGCATGTGTATCTCATGGAGCTGCACATTTTGAGTGGTGAAAGGTCAAGGTCATCCTTCAAGGTCAACGGTCAAATATATGGGTCAAAATTGCTCAAAAGGGAACATTGTGCATTGTGTTTCACGAGCACATACATTGTTCTATTTTCTATTACCGGGTAAATTTTGTTAATTGTGTAATATGGATTTGTTCCACATCCCTTCAAATAAATTTTTTGTCATAGTAAGAAAACACAATATGACAAAAAAAAAAAAGTGTTAAATAATAAACATGCATGATCTTGTAAAATAGTAACACAATGGCTGTCCTCTACTTTTTCATGCTGAGAATTGTTGCACCATTTTGTGTTAACTGTTCTTTGACAAAAAATAAAAAAATAATTCTAAAAAACTTTATATGCGGTTCAGACTTAGTAATTAGATTTTCTGCTTTATCTGAAAATACACATGAATAAATTGCATATCAAACAATTTCATTAACTTAAATTTAATCAGGTCAATACTTGTTGTTGGACATATGATTATTTGATTGCTATTTCTATAATTCAGCTTATTTTAATGTGATGTCATATCAAATGATGACATTTGTCATATCAAATGATGAAATTTGTCATATCAAATGATGAAATTTGTCATATCAAATGATGACTTTTGTTCAAATTGTTGTATCTATCAGGATAAATATGAAATCATGAATTTTTATTTTAAATGTGTTTTACATTCAGCCTTTATTTGTTTCAGGTGGTATGATTGATACTGTTACAGCAGCAATTGTTAAGTGAGTAGTTCCTATAAGTAAGGTTTTCATTTAAGGTTGCATATCCCATGGCATGCAGCTTACAGCTTTAAGTATCCTTAAGTGAAACACTACATTAGTGCTAAATAGCATTTAATATAATACATACATACTAGCTTGTCACACATTAGCTACCATCAATTATTCAGTACTGGTAATTTTCATAAAAAAACTGCAGGGTTCCCCGCTGTCGATCGCCAATGGCAACAAATTAAAAATTGTGGTGAGAAATTTCCGCAATTGGCAATTTTCGTTAATCCACATTTTTCTGCTCAATATTTCCTTAAAATGACATGAGACGCTCTGTTTACCAGCCCCTTTACGGCAGCTGTATTGTATAGCAACTCTAAATCTTTTTTTAACATTATTCTTTTACAACCTTATAACCAATTTACTTAGCCATTGTACATGTACGTGTAAAATATACACATGTGCCCTCGCACTGTCCAAGGTTTGACAAACTGTTATATAACTCTGATTGTTCAGTGAAATGTACATTTTGTTCATCGTTGCAAAGTTTATATGGTGTTTTCAAATCTATGGTAAGTCAAGAGTACTATTTTTATTGCCACTACAGGACACTCAAGATCTTCCCTGTAGACACAAAGTACTGGTTCTACACAGGAAATGTTGCAATAAGCTGCAGGTTTTTGATGCATTCAAGGTCAAATAATTAAATTATAATTTAATTATAAATAATTTTAAACTTACATTTCAGCGCTATCCCGAGTGTGAACAGGGACGAAGTGGACAAAGATATAGAGGGCGCCAAATCTTGGATTGATGCCAAGAAAGACGAGCTGTAGTTTCCATGGCAACTATCATTCACCAAAACTAAAAAACAAATTCATTTAAGCTCATACATTTTTCACTTGTCTTGAGTCAAAGGTTGAAATCCAAAGTTATTTTAGCATTAATATTGTCTTTTCTTTAGTATTACGCAAAACATTTTCAACCAAATTTGAAATATGTGTTGAATGCACTATCAATTCTCTTATATTTATTGTGTATTATACTATACATTCCGGTGTTGTAATTGTTAATATTAAGAAGAGTTTTTCATCGTTAGGTATATGAAATAAATGTTATAATATTCATTTATATCCCATTGAATGCATGCAAGCATTTTTTTCTAGAAATTCAAATCTTATTAGGATTCTCTAGGTTTATTATGATAACCAGATGTGAACAAAAATAATACATAGTAAAAATTCAGTAGTTTTGAAACAACGTTTTTTGTCTTCTGCTTTGAATTGCTAAGTTAAGTGTACTGGTAATATTGCAGATTTTTTATTTGTGTGCCTATTTTGCAGTGTGCTTGCAACTAACACTCATTTGGTGTAATACTCTCCTATATATTTTCTTTTAGTAGATTTTACTAATGTTACATTTAAGCAGACCGTTGATGCGAGTGCTGTAGGTTGACAATTATATTTATGGTCAATGATCAAATTGTTATTTTGAATAACCAGATTTGGATACGTGTTATGTTTTAAAAGATGCAATTAATAAAAGTGACATGCACTTATTTTTGAAATCAAGAAGCATGAAATAACAATAGTAGTAATATTGAGAAGAGAAATCATTACAAAACTGTTTGGATTTTATAAGCATTCTATCGGTATATTGCCATCATTTTACTTGTTGTTCCAACATAAATTATTCACTACAGTACTGGGTGTAGTGGTTTATGTGAAATTATCACAAAGGTATTATATTGTCAATCACTTTTTTATCAGTACATTATATGTTGTTTTGTATTTTGTTGGTATGTTTTGATAATGTTATGGGTGTCCATCTTGTGTTATTGTGTTAATGCGTATTTCTTCTTTCAGGACTGAACAAAGACTATTGTTTTGTATGTTTGTAGAGTATTTACTAATAAAATTACATGTAAGTGGAGGACATGGACTTGGTCTGTTCTTAGTAAAGCTACATGGTTCCAAGTATTTTTTTAGGAAAAACTTGCATGCATCATTCCTATACAGGTATNATGGTCAATGATCAAATTGTTATTTTGAATAACCAGATTTGGATACGTGTTATGTTTTAAAAGATGCAATTAATAAAAGTGACATGCACTTATTTTTGAAATCAAGAAGCATGAAATAACAATAGTAGTAATATTGAGAAGAGAAATCATTACAAAACTGTTTGGATTTTATAAGCATTCTATCGGTATATTGCCATCATTTTACTTGTTGTTCCAACATAAATTATTCACTACAGTACTGAATGTGGTGGTTTATGTGAAATTATCACAAAGGTATTGTATTTTCAATCACTTTTTTATAAGTACATTATATGTTGTTTTGTATTTTGTTGGTATGTTTTGATAATGTTATGGGTGTCCATCTTGTATTATTGTGTTAACGAGTATTTCTTCTTTTCGGGAGTGAACAAAGAATATTGTTTTGTATGTTTGTAGAGTATTTACTAATAAAATAACATATTAGTGGAGGACATGTTTTTTTTCTTAGTACAGCTACATAATTCAAAGTAGTATTCCCATGCAATACTAACGTGTATCAGTCCTGTACAAGGCCACAATATCATTACTTGCTGCCTTACGCATCAGTCTGTGTTTCATGCACGACTAAGACAACCAGATCTAAATTAAACTAGCCTTTTTGTTGGAATGGCATAAAACACAGCTCTAAAATAATTGGACAGTATGAAAAAATATGCTGTTTGTTTTGTTTTTATAAATGAAGCAAACCGCTATTCAAGACAATGATGCCACCACCACCCGTCATTTTGACGACATAACTTAAGCAAAGATCTATACATTTCTTATTTGATATACCTTTGAATAAAGGAGTGTATATTTTAAAGTTTATGAGGTCCTACAACGCCTAAGGCTGCATTATGTGTGGACCCGGAGTGTGTCCCAGCACTCCTATCTTATTAACTTACTAGACTCATGAAAGTTGGGACGAATTTTGAATTTATGCTGCAATTTGCAGCTATTAAGTTGTTACTGAACGATTTTCAATTTTTGTTTGGCCTTGTGTTGTGGGGGCGGAGGAAACCCCACTTTGTCCGACACGGTGACCGCCCACCAAACTCACGTGCTTCCGGGAAAAGGGATTAACCCCGGGTCGCCTAGATGAGATATTAAAGGAGGATAAGTTGAATATCGTCTCTGGAATATTCGCTTCATGCAACTTTGATACTGCGAGTATGATCCGGTTTTGCGTTTATTGGGTGTTATGTTATATTCGTTTTACGCTACAGCGTGAAGCACGAGACAAGAGACCTTATGAATTGCAACTACGGTACCGTCCACGTTTCTTGAATACGTCAAGATAATTTGAATACAGACCAAACGGCACCTACGACGAGTCTAATCCCATGTACTTATGCAGACATAAAATGAAATAATTAAATAACGCCGTTGTTGTTGTTGTTGTTCAGAGTTTATTCACAGGTCCATGCACGCCCCTTCACGGAGTCATTGTAGCTCGACCTGCCCCTGTGACCTTTCAGGGGAAAAAGATTAATTTTGAGCCAAAGTAGGTCAAATTTACCCCGGCTTCCCGGGTATTCGCCAAAGATATAATTTAGATCCAAATAGACCAGTACACGGTGGCCAATGAGACCTCAATGTGCACTGGTAAAAAATATTTAAAAAAAATGACAATTACGAGACAAATTCATGTCTGAACGCACCACCGCCAAGGGAGTGCAACACACAGCTCCGCCTTTATGGCCCCTCTCGTTGTCACCGGCCGTCGTCTTCATCCCCCGAGACGGTTTCCCCAGCGCGTTGAGTGCACTGAGTACCGCCGCCCCAGGGTCCCTCTCTAAAGCCACCCCCTCGATGTTCATGGGTTTCGAACGTCGCGCTAAGCGCAAACCCAGGTCCGTCCCGTATGTCCTTCACACTGGTGGTCTCGCTATCCCACCGTACCCGTCCCTCTACAGACGGGACCTCTGGCAGGTACGGGCCAGCGAACTCTCGACAATTAACAGCGGATGACAAGTCCGCTGCATCTTGGAGGAGACAGCAATCCCAGCAGTGTGGAAGAAGTCCGGCTCGAGGGTGACAGACTCAGCTGGATTAGCAGAGCCACCCGCAGAAGTTCCCCAGGTGAGAAGATCTTCTGCGGGCGACTCTCGCCTCGGTCGCGACGAGCACGCTCCAGCTGCTGACCGAGATTAAATAACGCCAGGGAAGTATATTATATACATGTATATACATCCCTGATAACGCCAACATGTGACGCGCGAATGGAATATTAGACAAATAATTGTAGTGTTCTAATGTCGCAGGTAAAGGATCTCTATATATTAAAAACGATCAGGGTTATAGCTTTTACAGTTACAAGAATACAAACAAAAATATTGTCTATAAAATATTAAAATATATGCTTAGCGAAAACTTAAATGTTCTAGATATGTTTACTATTATTATTATACAAATTTGCGACCGAACAATCGGGGGTCCGAGAGTAACTTTAAATTTGGTCATCATCTTATTATTTTAGGGCAACAATTAACTGACACATCAAAATACATTACAACGCCGTCTGCCCTTTTTAAGGTCATATCTTGTTTTAACTAAACTGAAGTTGGCGTGGAACAATTAACGAAAAACACGTACGTACAGCATCAAAATATTAGTTCAATGCAGTTTGAACCTTTTTAACTTGTTGAACTGTTTAAGAGTGTATGTGTGTGTGAGTTGGTGGTATTGGGTTCACAAAGTCGTTTGTGTTTACCCAATTTAAGTATTTAATGAATTTTACGTTATTTTTTTGCCTCATTTTTTTTTTATAAATGTATACAAAACATGGCAACATTGAACCTAAATTAAGCTATGTGATTTGTTGTGCTTATTGGTTGACTACTTATGAAAGTATCGTTAAAATATTTATTAAGTTTTTTATGGCATTTGCGTTGCACCATTAATGCACAGGTGTTGGGCGCGTGGCCAAGTCA
This sequence comes from Dreissena rostriformis, assembly GCA_007657795.1. Classification (NCBI taxonomy): domain Eukaryota; kingdom Metazoa; phylum Mollusca; class Bivalvia; order Myida; family Dreissenidae; genus Dreissena; species Dreissena rostriformis. The sequence goes on along the minus strand of VMBQ01000959.1, from coordinate 146,543 downwards.
CTTTAACACTATCAATATGTCATAAACAACATTTTTATATATATAAAAAAAACATATAATATATATATTATATCAGATTTTTTTTTGATTTTTTTTTTTATATAAAATGTTGTTTTATGTTGGCCACGCCCCCAACACCTGTGCATTAATGTACATGTACACCTAACCTTTATTCAAAGTACAAATGAAAGGCGTTACGAACGCTTCTTTAATCCATTTTAAATACGGATTTTTCTTGATCGATTATACAGGTATTAATTCTTGAAATACATATTTTATTTTAGAAATGTTATTTAGCTCTTTAAAAATGTACATTATTATTACCTTATTCATAGAATTATTGGGGAAAAACGAGTGAAACCCTATTTAAATTAACTAGTTTGAGTGCTTCAATTGTGTTGCAATAAAATATCAACGTGTAACCTAAAACTTAATGCTTACACTAGGGCGTGTTTATTGAACATTTCAACTTCCGGTGAAATAATATTGTGCCTACTCGATCAAAACATTCGTCTGTAAAACAGTTTAAAAAAACACTGCATGTAACCATGTTGTTTGTTTGTTTTTACTATTTAAATTGTGAATTTTCTTGATTTAGATTGTAAGTGTTGGAAGGGCAACGTAAATCTACCCAGCGTACTTTACAGCCTTGTTTGGTATGATGGAACGTTCGAACTAAGACCTTTCAATCAAAAGCATTCTTAAAAAAAAATCGAAACTATAAATACCGATAGGTTGATCATACCAAGTGTGTTTTAGCAGTTGGGCATGATATAATAACGTATAATTTATATACTCGTAATATCTTGTTTATGTTTGCATATAAGGAAGTTGTGACTGTGAGTAGAAGATTTGTCCTTTTGTTTGCGTTATAACTTCAAAATCTTTGTAAATCAGACATTGGTTATCGGCAATTTCGAGTCCAGCTCCATGTCGATCAGACGCTTACATGGTTAATACGGTTCCAGGTTTCAGTTATTCGATAATACCTTCGGTAATCTTGAGGCGCGGAACCATTCGCGTAAGGTGAAGGACGTTTTGCAAGATGATCATTGTAGACCATTGAAATAAACATTCAAACATAACAATTATATGAGTGTTTGGTGTGAACAAAAAGACAAATCTGTGTTGTAAGTTGATAAACTCGTATTTGTTTATTGTACTAATGCGGATTATGTTCGGTAGCTGGGGTATTTCGATAGTTTTACTCTTGTAAAAATCGGCACTGAACATCGGTCTGTCGATCCCCGACCTAGCATTTTAACAAGTTCGACAAGTGTTTTCTTGTAGTTTATGTTGGCAAGTAGCCATTTGTGGTCATTTTTCGTTACGAGGCAACCTTTCCCAACAAAATGGTACATAGTTTAGTCCAGTCTTCGAAATAAGCACACGCCCGATCGCCCGTGGCGAGTAAAATTACGGGCGGGCACATACAAAAATTCACGTTTCTGGCCCGCCAGGCACGTAAATTATTGAAGCCAATTGACAGTTTATAAAAAAAACAACGTAAGTTGCTCTTGATATTTGTAAATCTATTTTTCAATTTTGCGAACAAATATCTTGCCGGAAACTGTAAAACAATGAAATTCGATTGGTTTAACAACACGCACCTGCTTGCGCACGTAATCGTTATTGTTTTTGACCGATGCATTTCGGTCACATTGGGTTCTTATCGACGGTTTCTCTAGAAATTAATCGAGTAGATGCTCGTTGAATCGATTATTTCAATCAAGTAATTCGCTTCTGTTTTCATCAATGTCAACATATTTCATTATTGACATTGAGGCTATGCAGTATTTAAGGTATGTTGATGGGGCTAAGCCCGGTAAAGCATTTCCAAAATAGAAAATTGACAATGATTTAGAGAAAAAGGAAGCCAAGAAATGGTACGAGGACACCAGAGAACGCTCTTTTCAAGAGAACTGGTGTACCGATCGACCGCCTTTATTCTAGTGACTGATTAGATGTCATTGTATTCACTACTTTTGAAACAAATGTTCTGCTTTACTATGTGTAGAATTTAANATATTATTTTTCTATGATCACGAGTGAAATAACAAACGATCTTACACTGAAATGAACAAATTTTCTGTTTCTTGTATGCCCCTTTTTCAAGAAAATAATAAATAATAATTTCCCTTTCGCTGAAAAGTGACCCTCTCTCCCGTGGCGTGCCTCAATACATTGAAATGACGTCATTTTGTTGATGAAATGACGTCATTATTCCAGGGAAATTCTTCGGTTAAACCCTTTTACAATGTAAATAAACGGTAAACAAAAGCATAAAATTAAAAGAAAATTTGTTGGATTCGGTGGAATATCGATTTTTATTTCACTTGTGATCATAGAAAAAAATATAAACAAGGATATAAACAAGTACATCTTAATATGATAATCTAAAAATAGAAAGAGGAATTCCGAAAATTTGTTCTTTTCACCGGTGAAAAGAACAATTTTGTTCTTTTCACTGCTGTTATTTCACTGCAGAAATGTCATATTTTATCATTAGGTATAAAAGAAACGCATCAGATCTTTGTCTCATGCACGACCAAAGAGCCACATCTAAATTAGAAGTGACTTTTTGTTGGAATGGCATACAACAAAGTTCTAAAATAGTTGGGCAGTATGAACAATATGCTGCATGTATTTGTATTTATTAATCAAGAAAAAAACTATTCAAGACAGTGATGTCATCACCACCCGTCATTTTGACGACCTAATGAAAGATTAAAGCAAAGATATATACATTTCTTATTTGATATACCTTTGATTAAAGGAGTGTGTATGGGGTCCTACCACACCTAAGGCTGCAGTATGTGTGGACCCGCAGTGTGTCCCAGCGCTCTTATCTTCTTAACTTACTAGAATAAAGAAAGTTCGAACGAATTTTGAATTTAAGCTGCAATTTCCAGCTATTAAGTTGTTACTGTAAGATTTTCAATTTGTGTTGGGGCGGAGGAAACCTGTCCGACAGGGTAACATCCAACCAAACTCACATGCTTCCGGGAAAGGGGATTGAACTCTTGTCGCCTAGGTGAGATATTAAAGAAAGATAAGATGATCTTAAGTTGAATACCGTCACTGGAATATTCGCTTCACGCAAAATTGATACGGCGAGTATGTTCTGGTTTGGCGTGTTATGTTATATGGGTTCCCGTATAAAATCACAGATTCTTCAACACTGCAGCGTTCAGCACGAAAAAAAAAGAGACTACGGCGATCTGAAATCTTGTTAGCGTTCACGTTTTTTCTGTGTCAGGTAAAACTGCTGGACTGGAGACTCTGGACTCAAAGTAGCCAAAACTGACACAATTATAGATTTACTTAATATAGCAAATAATGAAACTCCGGGCACTATGTCAAGAGAGAAATTTTTGTTCTTATCCACTGCTTTTGTAACAGAACACCAATTATAAAAATAAATGATTAAATCTAGGATCACCGACTTGTTACAGTTATGCAAAGCATTGTGGGTTTAAACCGGTTGGAGGGTTCGCCGAATCTCACACATAATTGATCACAAACCAAACGGCACCTACGTCGAGTTTAATCCGATGTACTTATGATGACAGAAAATGAAAAAAATAACACCAACACGTGACGCGTGAATCGAATATTCGACAAATAATTGTATTATTCTGGTGTCGCAGGTATAGGATATATATAAATTAAAACGATACGGGTATAGCTTTTACAGTTACTAGAATACACAGGAATAGTGTCCATCTATAAAAGATATTAAAATATGGAAGACTTAAGGAGTTTTAAGGAATATGAACGTGCCCGATATGTTTACTATAATTATTATTTGCGACCGAACAACCGGGGATCCGAGAGTAAGGTACCTTTAAATTTGGTCATCATGAATTATTTTAGGGCAAAACTGACACATCAAAATATATAACAACGCCGTTTGTCTTTTTTAAGGTCATATCTTGTTTAAACTTTATTGAACTTGGCGTGGAACAACGGACGACATAACAATATTATTTCAATGCAGTTTGAACTGTTAAACTTGTTGAAATGATTAAGTGTGTGTGTGTGTGCGTGCGTTGGTGGTGTTGGGTTCGGGGAGGGCGGATAAAGACACGCAATCGTTTTTATATACACAATATAAAGATTTAATTAATTTCAAGTAATATTTTGCAAAATCAAATAAAAAAGTAAACAAAACATGGCAACATTGAACCTAAATTTATTTATGTGATTTGTTGTGCGTATTTGATACATATTTTATTTTAGAAATTTTATTAAGCTCTTTAGACATTTACATTATTATTATTCATAGAATCCTTACGGGGAAAAAACGAGTGAAAACCTATTTAAATAAACTAGTTTGAGTACTTCAATTGTGTTGCAATATAAAATCAACGTGTAACCTAAAACTTATTGCTTACAGTAGGGCGTTTTCTTATACATTTCAACTTCCGGTGAAATAATATTGTGCTTACTCAATAAAAACATTCGTCTGTTAAACAGTTTAAAAAAGCTGCATGTAACTATGTTTTTGGTTTGTTTTACTATTTAAATTGTGAATTTTCTTGACTTAGATTGTAAGTGTTTGGACTGCCAATTAAATGTACCTAGCGTATTTTACAGCCTTGTTTGGTATGATAGACCGTTCGAACAAAGACCTTTCAATCCAAATCATTCTGTAAAACTTACGGAATTATGAATACCGATAGGTTGATCATACCAAGTGTGCCTGAGCAGTTGTGCATGATATAATAAGGTATACATTATTGTTTGATAATTTAATAATAGCTTATTTATGTTTGCATATTAGGAAGATGTGACTGTGCTTAGAACTTAAGTTAACGAGGTTCTTCCATGATAAGGCTGCAATAATTAGAATAATGTGACAACACAGGTTAGTGTATTAGACTCCTACATAATTAACTGGACTCACACCTGCAATTTCCTGCCTTTTACCTTAACTTGATGATAGGGATTTTTTTGCAGATTTTATCCTTTTTTTTCCCAAAGGAATCCCACTTACTTTTTGATGTTTAGTTATAAAAAAGATAGGTCTAAATAGCTAATAAGTCGTAATATCCTTTTTACTGGTATGATGTTTGGAATTTCTGTAAAAGGTAAGTTTTATCAATACGTCAAAATTTATGTATCAAACAATAAATGTGGTTCCAAATTTCATGGGTATGGTTCATATTCCCATAAGGATTAGTAAAAGCCCTGAATGATAGTAAATTTTAGGTATGGTCTTGTGCTGTGGGGTCAGCCATAAACCAAACTCGAATATGGAGTTTGTTGGCATTGAACCTTGGTTGCCCAGGTGAGAAGTGCATGTACCAACTGAGGCGCTTACCAAACTACCAAAAATATTGGTCAATTTAGGGCTGAATTAGGCCTCATTGGATGATAATTATAAAAAAAAACAGGTATCAGTTTAATGAAAGCATTGTATTCTTGTTTATTTTTTTATTATCCCCACGCTTTTTGAAAAAAAGGTGGGGATATTGTGGTTATCTCTGCCGTCTGTCCGTCCGTCCGTCCTGGCCACTATCTCCTCCTACACTATTAGCACTAGAACCTTGAAACTTGACCCAGCACTATTTGGAATTTTGATCTGACCCCTGGGTAAAAAATTATGGGGGTTTGGGTGGGGCCGGGTCAGAGATTTTCACTCATTTTTTTAGGTTATTTTACATTAACTTCTTCATTTCTACACCGATTCACTTCAAATTAATACTGGACCTCTCTTATGACAAAATGGTCAATCTCAACCATGCAAGGCCCCATTCCCAACCCTGGGGCGCCCCGCCCACGTGGGCCACACCCACCCAAAATTGCCTTTTACTATAATTTCTTCATTTCTACACGGATTCACTTCAAATTGATACTGAATTTCTCTTATGACAATACGGTCAATCTCAACTATGCATGGCCCCATTACCAACCCTGGGGCGCCCCGCCCACATAGACCACACCCACCCAAAATTGCCTTTTACTATAATTTCTTCATTTCTACACCGATTCACTTCAAATTGATACTGAACTTCTCTTATGACAATACGGTCAATCTCAACTATGCATGGCCCCATTACCAACCCTGGGGCGCCCTGCCCACATAGGCCACACCCACCCAAAACTGCCTTTTACTATAATTTCTTCATTTCTACACCGATTCACTTCAAATTGATACTGAACTACTCTTATGACAATAAGGTCAATCTCAACTATGCATGGCCCCATTACCAACCCTGGGGCACACCAAGGTCAAACATTCGGCGTGGGGGTACATGCGGCCTCTGCCGCACTATTTCTAGTTAAAGTTTATATTAATTGAATATTTTCCAGGTAATGGTAAAATCATGAGATGAAAATAGAACTGCTGCCTAGAGATGTTCAGTCCTATATCCGGACTGGAGTGGCAATCACCAGTGTTGGTCAGTGCGTTGAAGAGCTGGTACTGAACTCTCTAGATGCAGGGGCCACTTGCATCGCTGTTAGAATTGATCTAGACAGCTTTAAGGTCCAGGTTGTCGACAATGGGTCGGGCATTTCAAGGGATGAACTGGAGCTACTAGGGAATAGGTACAAGATGATTTTTATGTATGAACTAACCTAGCTTCAGGTTTCCCATGGGCTCAAACAAGTGGTCGCCACTAAATTTGGCCATTTTTCTTTTTGTTAATGATATTGGGCACAATCAGAGCTACAGATAAGCTGCGTATTTGCGTAAATACGCAATAAAAAATCGGTGGATACGCATTTTTTTCAAAATCTGTGTGTACCGATACGCAAATCAAATCACCCATACCCAATTCAAGCTGCCTTCTATGCGTAATGAAAAATCCCATTTTGTTTTGGCCGCTTTGACTCTTGTCTTAATCAACAAGCGCTTGTTTTATTTGGTAACGTACTTACCAAGTGTTTAGATGATAACACATGCGAGTCAAACAAAATGACCTCTCGGCGGGGCAGACGAAAAGTTCGGCAAACAATACAAAAACAAACAAAACCGTATAGATTCATTTGTCATGGTCAATTAATCTAAATCTGATGGCGAAACAATTGCAAAGGGCATATTTAATGACATTATAAACTTCATGTTTTGTTCTGTGGACATCTGCGGTAGTATTTAAGATGAACTTGTTGCTGGGGTTTGTTGCGTTTTCAAAACGAAAGTACTGGCACATTTACTGACTACAACTTGTAAAATATTAGATTTAATCAGTTAAGAACAGTTACTGTTGAAACAGCACAGGGAATGTTATTTAACATTGCACAAGGAATGTGCTTGTGTTTGTTCTAATGAGTAATTGACTGTATGTATTGTCACAGAAAGATGGATTAACCTATGTCTGTCGATACTTCAATTGAATACATAACTTTATGTAGGTAAGTTTTTGAGAAGCTAAATTAAAGTTTTATTGCAATTACCCAATTCAATTGCTTGTTTTGGTACAATTACACAATTATTTTTTATATGAGCGGGTATCATACTTTTAGATACCCAATCACTTTTTCCATTACCCAATTCATTTGAATTTTGAAGGGTATTACCCAATTTCCCCGAAAAGCTTATCTGTAGCTCTGGGCACAATTCAAAGTCTTTTCAAACGTAATTGTTGCCATATGTTAAGCATAAACTGCATTCACATAATTAAAATTTATCGTTACAGTTCTTGACTGGTTGGAACTATACGTTTTATAACATTTAAGTTTCAACATACTGAATAATGTTAATTGTATTAAATGATTTTCATTTTTGTAGGGTCACAACAATGTATCAGGATGACAATTGTAAAAATAAGACTTAACTTGCATACAGCTAAATCTTCCTTTCTTCCTTCCTATTAAGATCTGTATTATTTGACATTTCAACTGTCCGTTCATTATTCATTATGAAAGGCATCATACCAAAGAATTATAGTGTATAATGTTTAATGGGGCATGCTTGCACAGGCTTACTTTGCTTTATTAAATGGCTGCCATAAACTTGCTGCTCAATAGAGCTTCCTTTGTCAGTTTGGTAAAAAATACCAAGTGAAAATATTGTTTTTTTTTTTTTAATCACCAGCTTTGAAAAACTGTCCATTTTAGCTATTTTGTTGCCATTTGCTACAATGGCAACCGCCAGCAGGAACCCTGAGCTTTCTGAGTCTCAATAGCTTTACAGTCTATAAAATAGTCTGAAAATCCTTGGATTGTAAAACTGGTCATGAAAAACTACAGGAATACTGGTCCTTGTAATTGGTAAAAAAATCCTGATAACTGTTGGTGTGGCAAGTTTCAGGCAAGTAATCTGTTATAGGGCCCAGTTATGATTTGAAGATTACCAAAAGAACTTAATATTTGCATGTAAGTTGTAACACCGCAAGAATTCATTAAATATACGATTGAAAACAAACCCAAAAAACTTCAGAATCTAGGGTGCTTGTAACTTTTTACATATACAAATGGTGTATGTAAGTATAAAATGCAAATGACCATGACTTTCACTGATAACAGGTTTTGCACCAGTAAATGCCATAGCCTAGAGGACCTTGAAAATCTAACCCACCATGGCTACCGTGGGGAGGCTCTAGCTAGCATCAGAGACTGCTGTGGGGTGCTAAAGATTACCACCAGGGAGAAACACTCAAGTCTGACTTATTGTAAAATATTCCGTGAAGGAAAGGCAATGAATGGTAAGTTTAAACAGTATGGGTGGATCAATGCTTTTGGTGTCCAAACAATTACCTTGAAGGGGTGTAAAATTATATTCGCCTACTCAAATTGGCGACCAAAATTTAGCTCTTGGCGCATTCAATATCCCAAAATGCTTGCCCGATCGGGTGACCCCATTTTCAGACCAATGATCACTTTTAGTTTAGCAACAAGATTAGACTGTGTCTATGCTTGATACTGTATAATGAGTTAAGCATTCTTCGTAATTAAAACCAGCCTCAACCAGTGTCATATTTTCATTAACAGCGTTCATTTGTCCACAAAAACAGTTTGATTCACACTTAATGTGGAAAAAAAGCATGTCTTGGTATGACTGTGATAAACGTGTAACTTGTGGCCATTAAAAATTCAGTAAGGATCACTTGACTTTGTAAGTTGGTACCCCTGCAGGGCAAGTGGCTTAAACTTTTTGAAGCAGATGTTTACACCTCGGGAGTAATTATTTTTAAATCAGCCTGTTACAGTATTTATCTCCATCCAATACAGCATTCACTTCACTAAGATTTATGGTGTTTATGTTGTGTACACACCAAGAAAAGACTGTTTCGTGTTGTCAGATTCAGACGAAAATGTACACAAAATGAGTTATGAAGAAGTTCACCTTAATTGCTCGATATAAGTTAGAATTTGTTCTGGCTTTAATGTCTGTAATTGGTAGCCAAAAATGTTGATTGTATTATTATTACTCAATACATTGCATAATCATAAAGGTGGCCATACTATGGACTGTGTACAGTTTTTATGGATCCCAGTCTATACTGGGGGACATATTGTTTTTGCTCTGTCTGGTTGTTGGTTTGTTTGTTTGCGTCAAACTTTAACATTTGCCATAACTTGTGCAATATTGAAGATAGCAACTTCATATTTGGCATGCATGTGTATCTCATTGACCTGCACATTTTGAGTGGTGAAAGTTCAAGACCAAGGTCATCCTTCAAAGTCAAAGGTCAAATATATGGGAAATAATCGCTCAAAAGGGGACATAGTGTTTCACAAACACATCTTGTTTTTATTGTGTACACTTTACCCATTGTAAATCTAACCTCATTGTAAGATTACTTGTACTTATCAGAAGACTTGGTTGTGATACTTAATAGATGAAATGTTATATTTACAGTTGTAGAATCTTCAGAAAGCAGGCCTAGCTCAGGGACCACAGCGACAGTCCACGAAATCTTCATAAATTTCCCAGTGCGACAAAAATCCCTGAACAAGACCCATGAACTTGAAAGAACACGAGAAATACTGGAGAGCATAGCGCTTATCCGCCCATCAGTGTCCTTCTCATTAAGGAATGATATCACTGGTCAGGTTGTATTCCAGACTCGCAAAGGGACTGATACAGGGGCGATTGTTTCCCAGCTTTATGGCCCAGCCAAATCGAGCATGCTTCTTCCCGTAGAAGCCTGTGCAGGGATTTACCGAATCGCTGGGTTTTTAGGTTGCGAAGGTCATTCAAGAAAGAATCTGCAGTTTGTGTATGTCAATGGACGCATTGTGAAGAAAACTAGAATACACAAGATTCTGAGTCAGGCCTTGCTGAATTTGCCGACTTTGAGACCAAAAGTGAAGTTGCCTGCAGATTCACCCGAAATGTCCAACCAGAATCAATATGTTTTCAAAAGCCCACCAAAATTTTCAGAAGTGCATCCGGTGTTTATTGTACAAGTCCAATGCCCAGTGTCACAGTATGATATCACTTTTGAGCCTGCTAAAACTATGGTGGAGTTTAAGGACTGGGATACACTTGTAAGTTGTGTTGAAGACCTGGTTACGACATTTGTAGGGAATCAGAATGGCTTTTTGAAGGAATCCAAGCAGATTCAGGAACTGGCATCCAACAAAGGAGACAAAGAAGCCAATGATGCTAGAACATTTCCTAATATTATCTGTCCAGAGAATATGAAAGACGCCTTAAAATCTAAGACAGCTAAAAGAAAGGCTAGATTTCCTGACAATCAGTTTAAGACTCCACAGAATCCTGACACGAAAATTCCAATAAATAAAGCTGCTATTGGGCTCGGTAAGAAAGCAAAGCGTTTAGTTGTTGGAAGAAATGATAGTTTTGATTCTAGCATGGAACATGATGAGAACTCAGATGCTTCACAAATCTCCACCGACTCTGAAATCTCGGAATCTATAGATGCAAAATCATCCCTTTTAAAAGGGAAAGAAGAGGGTTATGATTTTGTAGCTGGTGAATCTAAGGCAGAGTTAGACATAATGCAAGTCCATAAAGGATTAATCACAGGAATGAAAAGTAATACTGAGCGATTGCAAGTAACAGACAATAACTCGTCTAGAACTGCTAGTGATTCGTACGGAGCAAAAACCTTGGAAGAATCAATCACATACCCAGCTTCCAGTCTGTCTTGGTACAAGAAATCTATTGGCAAGGTCCCACTTCCAACAAGATCTGTAAGTGTGGATGAGAGTCTGAAGAAACTTGAAAGGATTGCAGCTCTACAAAGTACAAGTGACAGGTTAAGCTGCCTGCAAAAGTTTAGAAAAAATAGTCATTATAATCTAGCTTTGCAACAAGATGAAAGCAAAGCAGGTTGGATTCAAAATGAACTGGCACAAGGGTGTTCAAACATTTTCACTGGTGCAAGAAATAACAATGCAACACTAGCAACAATAATTGCTGATCAATCAAAAGAAGTCAAGAAATTGATGGCAATTCAAGCAAAACCAAAAGTATTTAAGGGAGATCTACAAATACCTGATGTTCTTATGGTTGATCAAGCAAACACAGATGTCCTTATTCAAGATCAAGTTAATCCAAATGTGTTAATGGCAGAACAAGCAAAACCAGCTATGCAAGCTCACCAACAGTGTATATTTAATGAAATAAAAGCCAATGAAATTTTTACTGGTTGTAGTAAAACAGATGAGCTTGGATCGAATATATTTCGGTCTCATTTAAATGCATTTCACTACAGTAGCAAGCATGATCAGGATGCAGACTATGCTAGTGGAGATGATTTTCATGTATGTGGAAATCTTGAAAAAAGAAATAGCAAACATTGTAATCAGCCTTCCACACCACAGTATGTAGCCTACAAAATTGATCTAGAAAATATGATGGATTATCATATGAATGGATCAGAAGTGAGGAATTCTGAAGTTAAATGCAATATATTTGATTGGCCTTATGTTGATTTAGCAGGGCAAGCCTCAAATGGAAGTGAACAGGAAATGAAAATGAATAGAAAAAGGCTAGCAATCAATAATGAAATGTGTAGTAGTTCAAAAGTTATCAAGCTGCATGAACAAGACTTTGGGGAAGTTGTAAACAATGCTAAAAGTGAAGTGGACCTGTTGAATGGTGGAGACATACCGGTAGGTGAAATTAAATGGGATACTGTATCTGCTGATAATGATGATACTGATGGGATAACATATCCAGATGATATTATCCAAGCCACCATGTGTGAAACAAGAATCATGAATGATGGTTTAGCTAAGGAGATGGACATTAATGCTACATCGTTTAGGAATAGTCATGAAGGAAAATCCTCAAAAGGAAGTACACCAGCACAGACTAATGAATATTGTACACAGGCTTTCACACCCAGTCCTTACGAAGTGGATTGTCTTCACACTGGCTGCTCTGGGGAATTTGATTCTTTTCGAATAAAGGAACAGGAAAACATGACCCCTCAGTCTACTGGGTTTTCCCCTTCTCTTAATTTAGATGACTTTGGACTTTCACCATGTGTTGATATTGAAATGAAGCACAAATCACCACTCTTCTGTTCTATTGGGTTTATTCCATCAAAACGTGATGTTGAGTCCGATGANATGTTTCAAACTATGTATCTGCCGAGGAGAATTTGTATATACATCGACAACGTAGTATAATGTTTCAAACACAAATATTCGTATTTCAGTATATGCTATGGCAAACCTTTTCTGAAGCCACACATGATACATAACACAACGTAGAGACCTTTGCTCAATATGAAGTATGTATAACTACATTATACAGTTCATAAAACAATTAAATTAACGAGTTTCACGTTCACACGTTGAGCGACAATCACCAGACCGTAATGTATCAATGAATTAAAAATGAGCTGAGTGAGACTGACTGTCGACGTTTTGTTGCCAAATTGTGTCTAATTATTTCTTTAATCGATTTATAGTTTGTAAATAGGTCCAAATCATCTACGGCTAAATAAAAAATGATGCTATAATCGGTGTTATTTCAGTATTACATGAAGTGTTTTGAAGTGGACCTGTGTCATTGAACTCTAACAATATAAAATCAATTTGTATATTTTATCTAACCCTGGCTAAACTACATGTTCTCTATTGCAAATGCGAGAGTCTGCTTAGAAATAGGACTGGATTTGTCCTTAAGACTTTTTATTCCTTAAGGTATTTGCCGGGAACACGGTAACACAGCTTAAAGTACTGATGTTTCAAACTATGTATCTGCTGAGGAGAATTTGTATATACATCGACAACGTAGTATAATGTTTCAAACACAAATATTCGTATTTCAGTATATGCTATGGCAAACCTTTTCTGAAGCCACACCTGATACATTAAACAACGATAGAGACCTTTGCTCAATATGAAGTATGTATAACTACATTATACAGTTCATAAAACAAGTAAATTAACGAGTTTCACGTTCCCACGTTGAGCGAATCACCAGGCCGTAATGTATCAATGAATTCAAAATGAGCTGAGTGAGACTGACTGTCGACGTTTTGTTGCCAAATCGTGTCTAATTATTTCTTTAATCGATTTATAGTTTGTAAATACGTCCAAATCATCTACGGCTAAATAAAAAATGATGCTTTAATCGGTGTTATTTCAGTAATACATGCAGTGTTTTGAAGTCGACCTGTGTCCTTGAACTCTAACAAGATGAAATCAATTTGTATATTATATCTAACTCTGGCTGAACTACATGTTCTTTATTGCAAATGCGAGTGTCTGCTTAGAAATAGGACTAGATGTTTCCAGAAGACTTTTTTTGCTTCAGGTATTTTCCGGGAACACGGTAACAAAGCTTAAAATACTTATGTATCAAACTATGTATCTGCTGAGGAGAACCTGTATATACATCGATAACGTAGTATAATGTTTCAAACACAAATATTCGTATTTTAGTATATGCTATGGCAAACCTTTTCTGAAAACGCACCTGATACATTACACAACGATAGAGACCTTGGCTCAATATGAAGTATGTATAATTACATTATACAGTTCATAAAACAAGTAAATTAACGAGTTTCACGTTCCCAAGTTGAGCAAAAATCACCAGACCGTAATGTATCAATGAATTTAAATTATGCTGAGTGAGACTGACTGTCGACGATTTGTTACCAAATCGTGTCTAATGATTTCTTAAATCGATTTATAGTTTGAAAATACGTCCAAATCATCTACGGCTAAATTAAAAATGTTGCTTTAATCGGTGTTATTTCAGTATTACATGAAGTGTTTTGAAGTCGACCTGTGTCATTGAACTCTAACAATATGAAATCAATTTGTATATTTTATCTAACTCTGGCTGAACTACATGTTCTTTATTTCAAATGCGAGTGTCTTCTTAGAATTAGGAATAGATGTTTCCTGATGACTTTTTTTACTTAAGGTATTTGCCAGGAACACGGTAACAAAGCTTAAAGTACTTATGTATCAAACTATGTATCTGCTGAGGCGTACCTATATATACATCGACAACGTAGTTTAATGTTTCAAACACAAGTATTCGTATTTCAGTATATGCTATGGTAATCCTTTTCTGAAGCCGCACCTGCTACATGACACAACGATAGAGACCTTTGCTCAATACGAAGTATGCATAATTACATTATACAGTTCATAAAACAAGTAAATTAACGAGTTTCACCTTCCCAAGCTGAGCGACAATCACCACACCGTAATGTATCCATGAATGTAAAATGAGCTGAGTGAGACTGATTGTCGACTTTTTGTTGCCAAACCGTGTCTTATTATTTCTAAAATCGATGTATAGTTTGAAAATACGTCCAAATCATCTACTGCTTAACAAAAAATGATGATTTAATCGGTGTTATTTCAGTATAACATGAAGTGTTTTGAAGTCGGCATGTGTCTTTGAACTCTAACAATATGAAATCAATTTGTATATTTGATCTAACATTCGCTGAACAACAAGTTCATTATTGTAAATGCGAACGTCTGCTTAGAATTAGGACTAGATGTTTCCTTAATACTTGTTATTACTAAAGGTATTTGCCGGGAACACGGTAACAAAGCTTAAAGTTGTAATGTATCAAGCTATGTATCTGCTGAGGAGAACCTGTATATACATCGACAGCGTAGTATAATGTTTCAAACACAAGTATTCGTATTTCAGTATATGCTATGGCAAACCTTTTCTGAAGCCTCACCTGATAAATAACACAACGATAGGGACATTTGTCTTAATATGAAGTATGCACAAACACATTATACAGTTCATAAAGCAAGTAAATTAACGAGTTTCACGTTCCCAAGTTGAGCGACAATCACCAGGCCGTAATGTATCCATGAATTCAAAATGAGCTCAGTGAGATTGACTGTCGACGTTTTGTTGCCAAACCGTGTCAAATTATTTCTTAAATCGATTAATTTTTTTAAACATACGTCCAAATTATCTACGGCTAAATAAAAATGATGATTTAATCGGTGTTATTTCAGTATTTCATGAAGTGTTTTGAAGTGGACCTGTGTCCTTGAACTCTTACAAGATGAAATCAATTTGTATATTTTATCTAACTCTGGCTGAACAACAAGTTCTTTATTGCAAATGCGAGTTTCTGCTTGGAAATAGGACTAGATGTTTCCTGAAGACTTTTTATTACTTAAGGTATTTGTTATGGCAAGCCTTTTCTGAAGCCTTATCTGATAACGAACACAGCGATGTAACAGTTACCTTTTCTCTATATGAAGTATGAATAATTAAATAATCAAACTTACTACTCAAATCGTATTCCGTGTTTTTATCATAATGTGATATTACATTCAAATTGTATGCACACATATTTGCCTATGTTTTTTAGAGTGGTAACAAACTTTTTCTAAGATTTGACATGTTGAGCTAGTTTTTGTCGCACATAACCGAGATGCGAATTCGTCGATATAAACATTATAAGTTTCAACAGGATTCATTCATAAATGTGACATCTGGAGTGGTAACAATATTATTTATAAAATTTGCCCTGGCAACCTAGTTTGTGAAAGCACCTGACTAGGCTTCTACCTCGTTTACAAAACTTCATGACATTCTCTGAATAAGTTTAATACAGATTTGATGAACGTTCTTCGCACATAAACAACATATAAAACACATTAGTAAAACAAACTATGCCACCGCCACAAAACGTCTTAATTGTCATTTCATTTAGTAAAGCGTCTTTTATACTCACCAGAAATATATCTATACATATAAACTAGATTATAAATCTTCTTATCGATAACACTTTTATATATGTGTGGTCCTATATAACGTTTTATTGAGTTAATATTTAAGTGTTGCTTTACTACTATCAAACTTTCATGATATCAGTTTTATAAATGTAAAACAATGACCTCTGTATTACGCACGGACTTGTGTTTGATATCACGTGGGTTACGTAATAGCCACGTTTGGTGTAACATACTCTGTTTACAAAGTGGTCGTCATTTCAAACTATAAATAGATTTTATAAATAATTAGACACGGTTTGGCCACACAACGTCGACAATCAGTCCCACTCAGAATTCATTGATACATTACGGCCTGGTGATTCTCGCTTAACTTGGGAATCTAAAACTCGTTTATTTTCTTGTTTTATGAAGTGTTTTATTTAATTATTCATACTTCATACAGAGAAAAGGTAACTGTTAGATCGCTGTGATTGTTATCAGGTGAGGCTTCAGAAAAGGCTTGCCATAGCAAATACCTTTAGTTATAAAAAGTATTCAGGAAACATCTAGTCCTAATTCTAAGCAGACACTCGCATTTGCAATAAAGAACTTGTTGTTCAGCCAGAGTTAGATAAAATATACAAATTGATTTCATCTTGTTATAGTTCAAGGACACAGGCCGACTTCAAAACACTTCATGTAATACTGAAAGAACACCGATTAAATCATCATTTTTTATTTAGCCGTAGATGATTTGGACGTATTTTAAACTATAAATCGATTTAAGAAATAATTAGACACGGTTTGGCCGCACAAAGTCGACAACCAGCCCCACTCAGCTCATTTTGAATTCATGGATACATTACGGTCTGGTGATTCACGCTCAACTTGGGTACGTGAAATTCGTTCATTTACTTGTTTTATGAACTGTATAATGTAATTATGCATACTTCATATAGAGCCAAGGTCTATATCGTTGTGTAATTTATCAGGGGCGGTTTCAGAAAAGGTTTGCCTTAGTATATATTGAAATGCGTATACTTGTGTTTGAAACATTATACTACGTTGTCGATGTATATACAGGTTCTCCTCAGCAGATACATAGTTTGATACATAAGTAATTTAAGCTTTGTTACCGTGTTCCCGGCAAATATAATAAGTAACAAAAAGTCTTAAGGAAACATCTAATCCTATTTCTAAGCAGACACTCGCATTTGCAATAAAAAAATTGTAGTTCAGCCAGAGTTAGATAAAATATACAAATTGATTTAATCTTGTTATAGTTCAAGGACACAGGCCGACTTCAAAACACTTCATGTAATACTGAAAAAAAAAACACCGATTAAATCATCATTTATTATTTAGCCGTAGATGATATGGACGTTTTTTCAAACTATAAATCGATTTTATAAATAACTAGACACGATTTGGTAACAAAACGTCGACAGTCAGTCTCACTCAGTCATTTTGAATTCATGGATACATTACGGTCTGGTGATTGTCNGTTGCATTCTCAGAAGCTGAATGGGAAAAGGAGATTGCTGAGATAGATACTGGTGTTGCCATGCAAGAAAAAAATGCAGAAAAACAGGACTATAATTCAAACACAAAATTTCACTTTCAAAGTGGTAGTGTTAATACGAAGAAAAATAAGAATAAAAACAACAACAATGATAATGAAGAAAGGACATTATCTGTAGATTCATGTTCAGCAACAAATAACTGCTTGAAATCATGCAGTGATTGTCATACGCATGGCAATATGAAGGACAAAAATGAAAATGCTGATGCTTCACACATGCGTTCTACAAATGAACGTTGGGATGCTCGGAAGTGGACTTACACTGGTAAGTGTGGTGATAACTCAGTTTTCTTACAAAATATTTGAAAGACTTCAATTGCTTATAAAATATATGTAGTTCTCTCGTAATTTGTTGCTCTTGATTATGTTCACAAAATTAACCTGAATTTATCTTATTTAATCTATAAAGCACATTATACATTTATCATGTATACATGTATTTGCAGACCAGAAACAAAATGGAAATGAGTCACGCTCTGTGAAAAGAGGGTTAAATGCATGTGTGTAAAGTGTTGTCACAGATTAGCCTGTGAAGTCCGCACAGGCTAATCAGGGACAACACTATCGCTCAAACTGGATTTTTGTTAAGAAGAGACTTTCTTTTAAGGAAAAATATCAAAAAAGCGGAAAGTGTCATCCCTGATTAGCCTGTGCAGACCGAGACAACACTTTATGCACATGCAATAAACCCCCTTTCCACATAGTGAGGCTGATATAATATTATAATAGTTTACATAATTGATCATTACAGAGAGTGAAGCAGCAGAGAGCCTGTTAGCAAACTTGGAATGCCTTGTTAAGGTATTACACCAAACACGAAAAAAAACAAAGAAACTTTTGTATAAATTTATTTGCTGATAAAAAACAATTAAAATAACAATACAAATCCAGTGTTATCAGAGCAAAACATGTAAAAATGGAGACAAATATAATTGAAAAATATAACACTAGAAGAAATATTGCTAATTGGATATGGAACATTTATATGGCCCAGCCGCCCTGGCATCGGCATTTACACCCCTGGACATTTACACCCCCAGACATGTTGCATCGAAGATAAGAACCACATGCTGCAAAGCTTTGATACTTGCATGGATTTTACCTATGAACACTATCAACACACCAATATTGCTCTTACCTTATTTTGACCTTGTCATTTACTACATTTGTGATTGGACTAATCCAGAAGGTCAGAATACTTGGCGAACCCAAAACGTTTAACATCAATAGTTCTTCATACAAGCTTTATACTTGCATGGATTATTTCTGTGAACACTATCAACACACCCACATCACCTGACTTTATTTTGACCTTAACACTGGCATACTTTTGGACTGTTCAGAAGGTCAAAATTCTTAACCCAAAATGACCTTCTGATTAATATCAATAAAACTAAATAAAACGATTTTATTCTTCCATTCAATCCTCAGCACAATCACATCACCTGACCTCAATTTGACTTTGATATTGACCTAATTTGTACTAAGACCTATTCGAATGGTACAATGAATCTATAATGACAAAGCTTCCACCAGGGGCATCAACATCTTTTTTTGAGCTAGTTTGGGTCACTAAAATATGGGCCACGCTCTGAGAAAAGGGGGTTTAATGCAGTCCATAAAGTGTCATCCCAGATTAGCCTGTGAAGTCCGCACAGGCTAATTAGGGACGACACTTTTTGCTTTTATTATTTCGTTTAAAGAAAGACTCTTCTTGATGAAAGTCAAGTTTAAAGTGCTGTCACTGATTTGCTTGTGGGGACTGCACAGGCTAATATCGGACAACACTTTACCCACATGCATTAAACCCCCTTTTCACAGAGCGGGACTCGTATTGTTTTACCCTTGTTGAATCTCTCTTCCTTTGAATGTTTTTAAATATTTTTCTGTCCAGTCTTCAGTACACGTACCAGTGCCGGATTTTGCATACCTGACAAGGCCTGGAGAGGCTGTAGGAATAACCTACCAGTTCAGTAAACAGTCATTTAATAATGTCAAGGTATGGTTTAGTTTAAAAATATTAATTGAAGCTTGATTGCACCCAAAACCTAAGGCTTATTGAAACACTCTCACACCCGTTTCCTGGGTAGAACCAGTACTTGGTGTCTTTTGGGGAGATCTAAAGAACGCTCCCACAGTGGTGATTGAACCCGTGACCTTCCGGACCTTTGCTAGGCGGATACCATATCCACAATGCTACGGCGACCTTGTTTGTATGGTTCGTTTCCAGCACACTGGGCTAATAATAGCAAGTCTTATGTTGGAAGAATTCTGTTGAGCTCTTGAAAGTATGACTAGTTATTCTTTAAAATGTAAGTATATGTTTCAATATGATGAAAAAATATATATGTGAAAACAACTGTACTATTTTGTTTTGGCAAGCATTGATATGTTTGCTTGTGTATAGGTCACTGTGTATTGTGACCTTAATGAGGTCTTTTTGTGTCTAAAGCTCCATTTTGTCGGGACCTGGAGTGTATGAGTATCTTATTAACTTGCTTGACTTAGAAATTTGGCACTGATTTTGAAATTAAATGGAAATTTCCATGATGGTTTTTTAATACTGAAAGACAAAAAAAATTGGAGCGGTCTTTTGCTGTGGGAGAAACTGGAGTACAGTGTGAAACTCATTGGAATTGAACCTGTGTCAGGTTGAAAGCATATATACCAACCACTGTAGTAACCTGACAGCCAGATTGTTTGCCTTTTCAATGGTTTTCTTTCTTAATCATGTGACACTAAATGCAAGGTACTGATTTGCATGGTTTTTCATTGCAACTGCATTTTGTGCAATTTTGCAGAATTTGAATGCAAAATTGTAACAAAGGTGGGTGGGCACTTGATAATGATTTGAAGCTCATGAAATCTTAAGACTTTCTCTTGTGCTTGAAACAGTATACTCTGAATAGGCACAGCAGAACTTATTTGTTCTTTCATAGAATCACTCATTCGTGGTATCGCATCTCTGTAGCTAAACATAAAAGACAAACAGATGGGACGTGCAGTCATCTTTGTCTTGTCCTTTCATTTTGTTATATGGGGATTTATTGTATCTAGTTACAACAGTATTTATATGCTTGCTTCATGTCAGGTATTGGGACAGCTGGACAACAAGTTTATAGCCTGTTTGCTGAAGTCTCCATCAGATGATGCAGGGAGCAGCAAGGACTCTGCAGGTTTGGTTCAAGGCCGTGTTCCCAATGCTGGTCAGAGAAAACTTTGGTTTAAATTTCCTTAATGCCAATACTTATAAGACAAAACATTTTTGTGTGAATTACTTAATACTGGTACTTGTATTTCAAAAGTTATGTCGGAATTTCTTCAATACCGTTATTTCTTCGCAAAAACTTGTATGTGAATTTCCTTAATACCAGTATGTCGTCAAGAAAACTTGCATCTAAATTTCTTAATACCAGTATTTCTTATAAATGCCAGTTCTTTTTATAATTACCTGTATTATTATAAATACCAGTTCTTTTTATAAATACCTGTACTTCTTGTAAATACCAGTACATGTTCTTCTTATAAATACTTCTTATAAATACCAATACTTCTTAAAAATACATGTACCCGGTACTTCTTATTTATACTAGTACTTCTTATAAATACACATGTACCAATACTACAAAGTAAAGTGGTGTCCGAGATTAGCCTGTGCAGTCCACACAGGCTGATCTGGGACGAAAACTTTACACACATGCAATTAACCCCTTTTTCACAAAGCCCGGCACATATATTTGTGTGCAAAGCATTTATGCTTGTATGAAAATTGTACTTTCAATTTCTGAATTCTTTGGCAATTTCATGTTAATGTCCTTGTGGATTAAAAAAAAATGTCTTAAAGAAATGAATATTAATGAGATCTTTTTACTTTTCTTTTTTGTTAAAACCCAAAAGGGAGCTTTCTTCATATCAGTCTCTGGTATATGTAATTCATCAATATTTTATTATGATGCGATTCTTTCTGTTGGGCAAGTAAAAAAATTCTGTAAGAAGTTTGTTAAAATGTACAGAAGATTTGTAAAACAGCGTTAATAAATGTTTGTGGCACTAAAGCAGCAAAGGCATTTGTTTTAGTTAACAGCAGATTTATTGCTAAGGCACGTTTAATAGTCCCCTACTGGTTTCACCGGAGGGGACTTATGATTTGCGCTCTGTCCTTCAGTCTGTCGTCTGTAACACTTTTCTGGATCCTGCGATAACTTTAAAATTTCTTCATATTTTTTCATCAAACTTGAAAAATGGACAGACGCCAATATGGACATTATGCACGTCATTTCATTTTGTTCCTACATCAAAAAATCTGGTTGCTATGGCAACAAATAGACTAGAAATACTGCTGAAAATGGTGTTTTTTTCTGGATTCTGCGATTACTTTAAAAGTTCTTAATATTTTTTCATGAACCTTGAAACATGGATAGATGGCAATATGGACATTTTGCACGTTATTTTATTTTGTTCCTACATCAAAACTTCTGGTTGCTAGCTATGGCAACAAATAGACTAGAAATACTGCTGAAAATGGTGGTTTTCTGGATCCTGCGATAACTTTAAAAGTTCCTCATATTTTTGCATGAAACTTGGAACATGGATAGATGGCAATATTGACATTATGCACGTTATATCATTTTTTTCCTACGTTAAATATTCTGGTTGCTATGGCAACAAATAGACTAGAAATACTGCTGAAAATGGTGGTTTTCTTGAATCTGCGATAACTTTAAAAGTTCTTAATATTTTTTTATGAAACTTGGAACATGGATATATGGCAATATGGACATTATGCATGTCATTTAATTTTGTTCCTATGTCAAAAATTATGGTTGCTATGGCAACAAATACAAAAAATAATCTGACAATGGTGGAATTTCTGATAATGGTGGAGCCGGGAGGGGACTTTTATTGCTTGGCAATAGTCTTGTTCCTTTTTGCTCAACCTCGCTAGATACATGGCGTACTATAACACTTACTATTATAATTACTTTTTTAATGCATGTGCGTAAAGTGTCGTCCCAGATTAGCCTGTGCTGTCTGCACAGGCTTATACATGACAACACTTTCCACCTTAACTGGATTTTTGCTTAGAAGAGACTTTCTTTAAACGAAAAAATAGCATTAAGGCGGAAAGTGTTGCCCCTGATTAGCCTGTGAAGACTGCACAGGGAAATATGGGACGACACTTTACGCACATGCATTAAACCCCCTTTTCTCAGAGCGAGGCTTAATTATGTTTGACAATTACAACTGCAAAGATGTTGGTAAATGATTGTTAACCAGATTTGTGACTTGTATAATTATGACTGTTGTTTCAGATAATGAAATGCTACTGTTGGTGGACCAGCATGCTGCGCATGAGAGAATCAGGCTGGAAATTCTCACTGAGGGTAAGGGCATTTAGTTTAAACCTACTTGTTTTAGCTTAATTGCATCGAAAGCCTAAGGCTTATTTGAAACGCTCTTGAGTCTGTTTCCTGGGACTAGAAGTTCTGACTAGAACCAGTACTTGGTGTCTATGGCGAAGATCTTAAGAATGCTCCCACAGTGGGGATTGAACCCGTGACCTCCTGGTCGCTAGACGGATACCATATTCACTATGCCACAGCCACCTTGAAGTAAAGACATTTCAACGTCAATGTCTTTCTTTACCATGACATAGTGTATAAAGTTGAGAACTGCTACGGACATCTTAAAGCTACATTTAAATATTGCTTAAATGTTGGTTGTAGAAATTCTTAAATATTAAATTCACAGAAAAAAACTGAACAAATGTTAGTGCTTGTTAGGATTTAAGTGTTGTTTATTTTTAGCCTTTATATATTAATGTATTTAAACTCAGAACAAATATCCTTAAAATGCCCATTTTTTTATGATTGTCAAATTTCGTATTTTTAATAAAAGTGATTTATATTAATAAAAGCCTGTAAAGCCTGCATTCTTAAATGTTAAATAAGGATTTGATACGGTGCTCAAACTGTTGTCAATGAGCTTGTTACATTACCAGACCTCATGTATGAAATTAGCAAATGGATTGTTTCTAGAGCTGGAGTTATCGTGCAGTTTTATATTGCTTTTACTACAGAGGCATTTATAAACGGAGAGAAAGGAGGGCATCTTGTGCCGTACGAAGTTGCTCCACCGCGTCAGCTGACATTCATAGAAAATGAGATCAGGAATCTGACTGCCTTCACACTGGAGTACCAGAAACTTGGTAATTTGTGTTTTGGTAATCTCCCTTTACAGAAGTGTTTTAGTTGATAGGGAATGCATGCAACTTTGACACAAATTTTAAGGACCATCTGTTTATAAAACATTTCATGCATTTTTTTTTTAAGTGTCTTTGTTGCCTGTACTGATTTGTTCCGGTTATAGCGCTTCTCGCTTTTTTTTCAGTTCACTTATCAATAAATGTACCAACTGACATGTACTTTGAATGTTAGCGGCTATGAAAGCCGAGGAAGACATTGTCTTGGGACAGCCTTTTTTTGACAATTTCTCGTCTAGTCAGTACTTATTTTGGACTTCATTATTATTTAGAAAAAATGTGGAAGGAACAAGCCGACTTAAAAGCAGCATTTCCTGATTGATAAATATATGACTTGTTATTTACTGTCTGCAAATTATGTTATCCCCAGGTATAACCTTTGACCCTGATTCTTCCACCACCATCCTTGTAAGGTCAGTGCCAAACTGCCTTGTTCAGAAGACAGAGAATGCTGATAAAATATACTGGGATACCATAAAGGTACAAAAGCAGTTTTAAATTGGTAGTCGTACTTGTAATACAAAGGGCTTTTTATGTCTCCCAGTCTATACTGGGGGACATATTATTTTTGCCCTGTCTGTTTGTTTGTTGGTTTGTTTATTGGTTTGTTGGTTTGTTTGCACAAACTTTTACATTGGCCATAACTTTTGCAATATTGCAGATAGCAACTTGATATTTGGCATGCATGTGTATCTCATGGAGCTGCACATTTTGAGTGGTGAAAGGTCAAGGTCAAAGTCATCCTTCAAGGTCAAAGGTCAAATATATGGGTCAAAATCGCCCAAAAGGGGACAGAGTGTTTTTTCCTTTTAAGAAAATGGCCGTTTTTCACAAATTTCAGAAGTTTGTGACTCAAATTTTCACAATTAAAAGAAGTTTGGGACTCAAATTTTCAAAATTTTGAAAAGTTAGTGACTCTTTTTTTCTTCACAATTTTGAACAATTCATACCTCTTTTTGTCACAATTTTGGAAAGTTAGCGACTCATTTTTTGTCGCAAAACGACGGGGCCAAGGCCCCTTCACAAAGATGGGAAAAAAAGCCCTGAATACCCGTAAAAATGTTGTTTATTTGTTGCTTTTCTTTATAAATGGAGCTCCATTGCATGGAAAGCTTTACGCTAAAAGATTTACTTGGATCAATTACCTAAGAAGAACCAGTACTTTGTTTCCTTGGTAAAGGGAACAACAAACCCAAAACCTCATTGTCACATAGAGGTCACCATATGAGCCTCGTTCTGAGAAAACTGGGCTTAATGCATGTGCGTAAAATGTCGTCCAAGATTAGCCTGTGCAGTCCACACAGGCTCATCAGGGACAACCCTTTCTGCTTAGACTGGATTTTCATTAAGAAGAGACTTCCTTTAAACAAAAAAAGTCATAAAAGTGAAAGTGTTGTCCATGAATAGCCTGTGCAGACTGCACAGGCTTCTGGGATAACACTTTATGCAGATGCATTAAGCCCAGTTTTCTTAGAACAAGACTCATATTCCACTACACAATGTCGATCTTTTCTTGACTCAGGCATAGTGCACAAAAAAAAATATATCTTTAAAAAAACATTGGCTAGTACCAAAGAATATCATTCAGTTGGGAATAACTTGTGTATTTTTTCAGATGATGGTTGTTCTGTTTAAAAAAAATACAAATTGCAATAAGCATTTAAATAATAATCAATACACATTTTTTTTTGATGATTTTAAGTGCAGCGTATTTGTTTGTTGCACAAGATTTAACTTTATAACAAGTACATGGTGTATAATAAAAATAAAACGTTGACATTAAACTAAATGAAAAACTGCTGTTTAAAAACCAGGGTAATCTTAATTGTGTGTAAAGGGTGTATATTATTGTATTGTCTAGGAACCTTTATTGGAATCCGAAGAAGACATTTAGAGGTCCATGCTGTTTAAACATGTATTGAATATATTTTGTGACTAAAAAACTTAACTGTGTTTTTCTTTGCTTTAATTGTCAGGTTTTGATGCTGGAGCATATTGGGGTAAGTTAAAACTTCCCATCATGCCATTAATGGTCAAGTTGCTACTTCCTTTGGAACGACACTTTAGAGAAATGTTTTAAAACTGTCATACCATAATAATATCTCTCAATATTTCTTACTTTGGTTATACTATTTATTGATAAGTTTATATGTGTACAATTGCCTAGATACCTTGTTTTATGTTTCCGGCATCTACTGATACCAGAAGGCATAAAGAGATTGGCTCGTCTGTTAATCAGTCATTCCATCTGTCCATGCGAAGTTACTGTAGATGACACGTTTCATATTACAAGAACACCTCTCGCTATAAAGCTTTGATACCTGTATGCATGTTATTTGTTAGCACGCTCAATACACTGTATTACCTCACCTCATTAGAGCATGGCATTGACCTAATTTTGGTCTCAAAGTTCAAATTATTGATTAACTCAAAATGACTTGTTTCATCAAACATCAAAATTGCTTTTACAAAGCTTTTATACTGCTTGAATGTGATCTATGAACATATTCAACTCACTCACATTACCTACTTCATTTTAACCTCGTTGAGACCATGACATTGACCTACTTTTAGACTATTTCAGATGGTCAACATTCATGGTTAACCCAAATTGACTGTTCAGTTAACATCACTAATTCTGACTGAAAAGCTTTGATACTTCCATGCAACACTCAGCACACTGTCATCACCTGACCTTATTTTGACATTGACTTAATCTTGGACGAAGACTTATCCATATGCGTTAATAAATGAGGCTCCCATCGGGCACATTAGCGTTTATTTGACTACATCTTGTTGTTGTTTTGCAATACCAAAATAATGGCCTTTTACAAGCCTAGAATTTACTTTTTGGACCTACCTGATATGTTTTAAAAAATGGATCCTATGGACTTTTTGCCAAACTTAACAAATGTGGGCTTCTCTTGAGTAATGCTTATATAAAGTAAATAGCATAGGGCTTTGCGGAAACCAGTAGAAGGCTTTTACATGTGCATGAAGTTACAGAAGTATAAGGTGACCATGTAGCCTTGGTACTGTTTGCAGGTGTTCATGTCAACTAGAGGTGCTCAAGGCATTGTACCACAGACTGTCCACAAGGTCCTGTGTCAGCAAGCCTGCCATGGTGAGAAGTGGTACAATGTTGCTCAATTGGTCATTGTTGGCTCGGGTACTGCTTAAAAAGTACCGGGGGTACTCTTTAAGTATACTACAATGTAGCCAGGGCTCGGAAAATATACTTAAATGTACCCGGGAATACTAACGCTAAATTTGTCGTTGTCGGCTCAGTTACAAAATTAATCAAGTGATGTGTTTGTGAAACACTATGTCCCCTTTTGAGCGAGTTTGACCCATATATTTGACCTTGAAGGATGACCTTGACCTTTCACCACTCAAAATGTGCAGCTCCATGAGATACACATGCATGCCAAATAATAAGTTGCTATCTTCAATATTGCAAAAGTTATGGCCAATGTTAAAGTTTGTGCAAACATACCAACAAACAAACAGTCAGGGCAAAAACAATATGTCCCCCAGTATAGACTGGGGGACATTAAAATGTTCATATTTATGTCAATATTCTTTTAAGCAGAACCCGAGCCTACAATCATTAATTGAGCCACAGTGTTATATCCCACTACTGAAAGGTATGTGGGGCTGTATCAAACAATCTCCCACTGTTTATTTCATTCTAGGAGGTCATATTACAGAATATTTTTTTAATAAGGCTTGTCTGCTCTAGAACGTAGCCATGCAGTTAAGGATTTTCAAATAAAATAGTACAAATGTTAAATTTTAAAAGACAGTATTTTGCACACAAAAACCACGTCATTGCTAGCTACAAGGTCATACCTTAAGGAAATCGAAATTCACAATGCAGCATTAGTTATTTGGATTGTATGTAAATATTTGTTAAAGTGGTATATGGTGGTATAAATGGCTGTTAGTGATTGCTCTAATTTTCATGATGATTCAGTTAACATAATATTTTTATACTTATTAAGTCCAGTTCATTTCTGTTGAAATACTCTAGGCTAATTCAGACACAGTGGTCCAGTGTTATAATGCCATTTAAAAAAAGTAACAATAAACCATGTATTTAATGTTCCCCAAACGCAGTGATTGTCATGGGCCAGTCCGAAATTGAGAATTAAAATAAAATCAACTATCTTAATTGTTTTTTTTGTTTGTTTTTTTAAGTTATAATATGACTGAAGTGGTGGCATATTTTACAAATCATTATGTATTTTACACACTACTTTAGAGAAAATATATGGTATATATAACTTTGTGTTATTGTCACAATAATTAATGCCTTAGCCTATAGAAAAACCTTATAACTCATCATGCCTTGTGCTTCAGGAGCAATCAAGTTTGGAGACAGTTTGTCTCGGGACGAATGCGAGCGTCTTATCAGGGACCTTTCCTTGTGTGACATGCCGTTCCAGTGTGCACACGGGCGACCATCTTTAACACCGCTAATGCAGCTTAGCAGCCTTGGGCCTTTCTCTGTCGAGGTATGCCGATGGGAAAATGTGATGGATGCCTTGGGCTAAGACTTAAGTAGACAATTTAGCGTTAAGTATTTAAAATATCCATGATTTTATTTGGGGTTAATTTAACATTGCAACTTATAAACTATGAGGATTTGAATAATGTTTATAAAACTTAAAAATGTTTGATAAAAAGTTTATATTATTTATATTTGTTACATCTGAAAGGCCAATCAATTCGCTGTTTTGAACAGTTCAGTATAAGCTTTTTTTGTCACATCATTGTTGATGTTTATACATTATTTCATCAATTAAAGACATAATTAAATTATGATAGTAAGAGAGAAAGTAAAAGAGCTTAACAATTAATTCTCGCTCTGTCGAAATGGGGTTTATTGCATGTGCGTAAAGTGTTGTCCCAGATAAGCCTGTGCGGGCCACACAGGCTAATCAGTGACAACACTTTCCGCTTGAATAGTATTTTTCGTTTGAAGGAAGTATCTTCTAGACGAAAATCCAGTTAAGCCGGAAAGTGTTGTCACTGATTAGTGCAGCCCACTCAGGCTAATTTGGGACGACACTTTATGCACATGCCTTAAGCCCAGTTTTTCCAGAACAAGGCAACATTATATAACTTCTCATTCATCTTACATTTTCAGACTAACCTGGCCATAATTATTGGTGATTTGTATTTATCGGCATTGCCCTTTTATCATATAACAATTATTTCTGATACAGACAAGTTAACTTAAAAAATAATATGCACTAAGTTATCTAGAATCATTATAGGTTCTTATATTTTCTTTGTAGCCAAGAAGAAAACCCAGACTGGACAAGTTGCGGATGGCAAAGTCGTAATACACAGAAGGATTTCCGGGATAAAATCCTTAGTTTTGTTATTATACCTCTACACAAAATGTTCAAAGGGGATAAAATTGAGTCACCTGGTGCCTGGTCTGTGGGATGGTTGGTCTTCGTAAATTGGTCTGTAAGATTTTTTTATTTTTTTTAATATATTTCTTTTAATGTGTGTTAGATTTCCTCAATCTTCTCGTGCTTTATATCCTAAAGGATAAGTAGAACTTGACAGAATTTTTGGGTGTTTAAGGTTAAAGATTGTTATCTGGCAGCCACCTAATCAGTGTCCGACAAATTTCCTGTCACTGTTACCATTCGGCGTCCTTGGATATTTAATGACATCAAAACGTTGTCGCTATTACTCATTATTGCGGTTAAAACAAAGAATTCCAAATTGCGAAATGACGTTGCATCACGTGCGCAAACTATCCATTCGGCTCTCATGATATTATTAGCAGACGAAAAATGTTGATTCTGATTGGATGATTAAAATACACTGATACTGTTTACAATCGACATTACCGCAAGTGATGGATGACTGATTAGATAATTGATTGCACTTTGTTATCGGATTATAAGCAATACACAGTGTACTTACACAAGGTCAGCGTGTTTATTCTACGTATGTCTGTCAATAAACCGGGCTACCGCTCTTAGAAATTTATAGTAGTTCGGCGGGCGTGAGCTGGAAAATTTCAGTAGCCCGATGAAAAAAATCGGTAGCCCCCAGGCTCCGGGCAATGGATTTGTCGGACACTGCCCTGACCTTGTAATGTATAAAATTTAGTGGAGTTGCAGATTTCCATGAAACTTAATAAAGGTCATGAACATATTGTTAAATAGTTAATTATATGAAGATAAAACATGTATTGAATTGACACTCATACAATCACACATAGGCCCCTTCAGCCAATCTGTGCATGCAAGTACCTTGTTGTGTTCTTGACCATGGGCAATTAAATGAATGCCAGTGCGTCCAATTAAGCCATGCACTGATGCGAGTTTGCGCATCACTTCAATATCAGTCAAGTTACTTTGTGAAAAAAAACCTTTCCTCATGTTTTTGTATTGTACATGAAACTTGTGCGATACTTTGGTGTCTCCAAATTGCATGATCAGTGTTTGCATTGTGTGATGTTGTTTAATTTTGAGTTGCATTTATTACAGTCGTTGAATAATTTCACTAGTAAATTTAATTTAGAAACGCCTTTATGAATTTGAAGTACCAATAAATAGCTATATTATGTGCCATATGATTTATTCATACATTACCTGTGATAATTAAGTGTGATATAATTTATTTCTTTGTTGCATTCTTTTCTGTTCCATGATATTTCTGTTAAGATGCAATTGTTGTATTGTTTGCAATTTATTGTTGCCTAAAAAAAAGTAATGTAATAAACAGTTTTGTTTTATTATACCGAGGCATACAAGGTTTCAGTGTGGTATATTGGAGTCACTCGGTCGGTTTGTCGGTCGGTTGATTGGTCAGTCAGCCTAGAATGTTATTAGGTTGTAAAGCCAATTACTTTTCGTAAGTGATTAAATTGAAACGCCAAATATATCAATACGATGAAGTGCAAAAGTACAAAACACTCTTTATCCTAAGCCATTCCTGAATGTATTATTTCCCTGTTAACAAAGCTGACAAGGTGGTGCAAGGGTATATAAATACCTTGGCAACACAGCACTAGGTTTGTTTGTTTGGGTAAATTGCAATAGGAAGTTAATGTTATAATAAAAATGGAAAGAAACAAAATACAACTAAAATTGTATTACTTGTTTAAAAAAAACCTACTGCAATGTTGTTACAACTACAATTTTAATACTAAAAACAAGTGTAGTGTTTGTCAAACACTATGCCCCCTTTTGAGCGATTTTGACCCATATATTTGAAATTTGACCTTGAAGGATGACCTTTCACCACTCAAAATGTGCAGCTCCACGAGATACACATGCATGCAAAATATCAAGTCGCTATGTTCAATATTGCAAAAGTTATGACCAAGGTTAAAGTTTACACACACACACAATGACATACAGACAGGCCAAAAACAATATACCCCCTCAATTTCGAAGAAGGGGGGCATACAAATGCTACAATGTTCCTTTGGCATACAATTGCGCAAGGAAAATCATGATATAATTTTTACAATATAAATTAGGAAGCAAAATTCCCTGATATGTTCCTGATTGAGTCGTGATTCTCTTTGACATTTACAGACATCGCGATATAACTTCAACTTAGTAAAAGGTAATTCAAATTCGTTAAAAGAACAAACAGCACCATCTTTAACATTAATCTATTACTTGGATGGATGGAGCAGGGGTAAACCTATAGTCTAATAGGGGACTAATAATCTTTATCGCAATCAATATATGTAAATGGCACTATATGAATATACTGTGTTTCATTGCCGTAAAATCCAAATAAACATTGAAATTACTATGTGGTTGTGTGTGTTCTATTTATTTGCTGTTTTCAAGTAATTCAAGCTTAGTACATTTTGAGCAGTTAACGAATATTTATTATAATACTTTGCCAGAAACTGATAACCGCCCTTCTTCATTCAGAAGTAATGAGAGAGATGCCATAGAAACACGAATACCACGAAAATCCACACTCGACTTATTAAAAAATGGCTGTGCCAGGAATCAAATTTACAATCCAATGAGTGACTGTTAAAAAAGAAGAACTGAACACATCATTATACATTACTGCATTATTTTATTTGTAAAATGTATTTTTAAATTTATATTAAGAACATTCAAACAAAGTCATTTCAAATACCTAATCTTAACAGTACATTAATAGTTATATATGAAAACCAGACGTTATGCATGTTCATAAAGTATTTCCCAGATTAGTCTAGCCTAATCAGGGAAAACAGTTTCCGCTTTTATTGAATTTTTCGTTTAAAGGAAATCTATGTTAAACAAAAATCAAGTCTAGGCGGAAAGAGTATTCCCTGATTAGCCTAAGCGGACTACACACGCTAATCTGGAACGACACTTTGTCCACATGCATTAAGCCCGGTTTTACCAGAAGCTGTGTAATTTGTAAAAATATTTTACACCCCTGCTCTCAGCTTGAGTATATAAAACCTGCAAAGCTCATACTCTCATGAAATAAATTATAAAGGGCTTCACGAAAACAGAACCAGATTTCCCAGTCAATAATCATCTAGCATAAAAGCATTACATATATATATACACACAATGTACATTAAAATATTCATCACTGAGTCCTATATGGCACAAAATAGAATCACCGGAAGTTTAAGCAGTTTGCACGTGTATCATAGTTGAGCACGAGGTATATATGGCATGTTTGAAATTTTTCACCTTTATGCATGTGAATCACAGTTTAGCATGTGGAGATGGACCCAGCTCTTGGTGGAAGAACTCTAGGATTCTGCGCCAGGAATCCTCTTGTGCGTAAGCATGGTCTGCTGGTTTGCCACCCCACCACATGAAGATGTCTGCAGTGGTAACAACTTACATTAGTGGACATATCTTAAGCAAGTCAATAATTAATTTATTATCTTTGATAAAAAAAATAAAAAAAACATAAAGAAACCTGCAACTAATTTATGCATAATCATATATAGACAAATGTCATTGAGATAAACAATTCATCATTGAATGTTTTGGAATACTTTTTTACATTTTTAAACACACAAAACATTAATGTCTTCTTTTAATTGCTATCATAAAGTTTTATAACTTCTTTTCATTATGTACATTTTGCTTGAGTGTTTATATAATGCAGATTGTTTTAGTTTTCTGCCTAAGTTAACTTTCTATTACAAACATTTCAAACTGGATCTCGTCATGCACATTAACAATTAAGACGTCATGAAAAACAAGTTACAAGCTCACTTCTAAATTTTTAAATAATGCCATACTGACATGATCTTAACTGTATATTTACTTAACATTCTAAGTTTCCTATAGACATAAAAACAAGAAACTGAACTTAAAATTAGTGGTTCAAAAACATCATCAGAAACTTTAATGATAACATCAACTAGTTAAGGAATTCAAAATAAGCAACTACAAGAAGATTTATGGTACGAAAATGTGTGTGTTTTTTTTTTACATACAAACGAGAAACTTGCTTTGTGGTACAGAAACTTCGTAAAAATAAATGTTACATTATTTGTATGACATAAATACAAGAAAGTTTACTGTTACATTAATTGGACAAATAAGAACACGCTTTTGACCAAGTAAAAAACAACAAATTTCTGTACCATTTATGGTACAAGTATGATCAAAGATGTGTTTGTTTGATCAGGAAAAAAAAAACAAGAAAATTACCGTAGGTTTTATGGTAGGAGTATGGACAATGCGGTGCATATGGAGGTTCCATGATGTGCCCCGCTCCCTTGTATGCTGTTACAATGCAGTTGTGTGCTTTCTCCGCGGGGTAGAGGGACTGGAGAAGCCGTATACTTTCCGTAGGATGGCACTGGTCATCCTCGCTAAGAATGCTCAACACCTTGGCATCACTTTTCCACACCTGTAGAATTGGTTTAAACCTATTTATTTTAGCTTGATTGCATTGAAAGCCTGAGGCTTATTGAAACGGTCTCGAGTCCATTTCCTGTGTAGAACCAGTACTTGGTGTCTTTTTGGGAGGTCTAAAGAACGCTCCTACAGTGGGGATTGCACCCATGACCTCCCGGTCGCTAGACGGACACCATATCCACTACGCCACGGCGACCTCTGTATAATTGACGTCATCTTGATCTCCACCCAAACAATCATGAAATCCTTTATTTACCAATGGAAGTTTCATTTAAAAAAGTTAATATTACAAGTTATTCAGAATGGATTTTTTAATCTAATTAGATCAGTTCACACACCAAAATTAGATTTTTTAATCCAAAATATAGCAAATTACGAAGTATAATTCTATTGATGGAGATCTTCTGAACGATAAATGCAAAAGTATTTGTATATTTATAATACAAGCAGTAAACTCACTTTTAATTGCAACATAACCAAACGTTAACCGACATCCATACTCGTCCAAAATATGTTATGCCACAGATAAATTAAACATCTCCCTTGATATTGTAAAATTGAATCTATTACGTGAAACACTACAATATCGCTCATTTGACTCTTAAAAATGATATGAACATGCTCTTTTGTATGACATAGTTTATTCGCTTAACACATGATTTCCATATACTATGGTTGGATATGTGGCGAATATTGCATGAGTGTGGTGTTTGGGAGTGTTGTATCGTACGAATTGGTTGTGTGACGTAGTATTTCACTAACCTGCAGCGTGAGTAGAATATTATTTCGATCACAAGCATGAGATGTTCCATTTATTTTATACCTTCTTATAATTTAAATACAGGACACCGACGCAATAAATGCTGCGTTAATTTGGAACATAAAAATGACATAATGTAGAACTATGCGAACATATATATGCCAACAATATGTCATTGTGATGTGTAATTGAATAACACTTTTTTTTTTTTTTTCCAGCAATCAAATACGGAGAATGATTTCTTTTGTGAAATACAAGAAGTCTATCTGGCGTTATGTACTTTATACCAAAAATACACAGGTATTCCAGTCAGATTATCTATAGCTATAACATAATAATGCGCATTTTATTGAACAATATTAAAATGTATACGCGTAAATTGACTTTATATCATTTGCATTATAAAATCACTATTAGTACATTCATTTTTCTAAAGACAGAACATGATGACTTTTGTTAAAAAGCTCAAGGAACTCGCAACAGAAGGCCAACAAAAATGTGTTTGTAATTCCGATGATAGCATGTATGAAATGAATCGGGCGAGCACAATTAAGGTTTAATTTATATACATATGAACTGCAAATAAACGCTAATTGGATGCTAAACAACTATATACAGTAATTATTACACAAACAATAAAGTATAATGTGCTAGTATAATGTCCACTTATATTGAATTCTGCAATATTGTAGAAAATTGTTGGCCATTCACCATGTTTGTGATGCCACTTAGACAGCTCCAGAGATTCAGTTATGGTATGTAAATAGCAAAAGAATTCCAAGGATGTTTCGATACTTTGTGCTTTGTTCTTTGCATGCAATCTTGTGATTGACATTATTTAAAAAAAAACTTCTTTTACAGCATAAAGACAATTCTTCATAACTTTATATGGATAACTGCACATACTTTACCTGAAAAATGTCACCAGGAGTATACTCTAAAGTGTTCCTAGCGGCATACTTGCCATCAATGAGCTCCAACTTTTCAAACTTACAACTGAAAAAGAGATAAAAAAAAGTAGCTAAAACTTGAACTACTAGTATTACTTCTGAAATGTAGCGAAACACCCTTAATATTTTGACATTCCTAATTTAACTATATCATCATCATCATCAGCATCAGCATCAGCATCAGTAATAATAACAATAATAATAACTAGAGCTTTGTCACTAAGGTGACGAATACCCCCACATCCCGCATTGACACAGAATACATACTAAGTGACCCCGTGACCTAGTTTTTGACCCGGCATGACCCATATTCGAACTTGACCTAGACATCATCTACATACAACTTCTGACTAAGTTTGGTGAAGATCGGATGAAAACAACTTGAGTTAGAGAGCGGACAATCAATACAGACCAACAGACAGACCGACCGACAGACAAGCTCACTCCTATATACCCCCCATAAACTTTGTTTGTGGGGGTATAATTATATTTTAAAGGCCACATTTGGAAACAGAATTGGTAAGGGTCACAGCACCTCATATAATATTAATGTGTAAACCTTTCATATTCGGATACTTCACCTGTTGCCTGCACTGTTTATTGCAATGTATATCTCTTCATAATAACTAAAACAATCGAGGGTCTGTTTATTGACATGTGGTGCAAACGTTTAGCTCAATTTGAACACAGTCTTATCTAGCAATTGTCTTTATTATAATCCATTCATCTCCGCAAGAAAAAACAGGCCCCGGAAAAGTCAAGTCACTTACGGCACTTTTGGTATATCTCCTCCACTATATTTCATATCATAGGTGGCACAGAATGGGCAGCCATTGATGGCTACCACCGCTCGAACCTGCATAATATTCATTCTTCAATAAACATATGAGCCTCGCTCTGTGAAAAGGGGTTTTTATGCATGTGCGTAAAGTGTCGTTCCAGATAAGCATGTGCAGTCCGCACAGGCTAATCAGGGACGACACTTTCCGCTTTTATGATATTTTTCGTTTAAAGAAAGTCTCTTCTTAGCAAAAATCCAGTTAAGGCATAATCTGGTATGACACTTTACGCACATGCATTAAACCCCCTTTTCACAGAGTGAGGCTCGTATATATTTTTTTAATTATTGACATAGTTTGGGATATTCTGTTGGACGTGAGCTTAAGCATGGAATTGTTTTAGTATACTATGAACTTTTAAAAATTAAGCCAAAATATTTCAGCGATTAACTGATCAATAGGCTTTCGGTGGAAATAAGCATGATTGATAATTTGGTATTATAATCAGACTAGAAACCATCAAGTATTCTAGTAACATCTTTTTTTCACAGTTGAATATTTAGATCATGCATTTTTTTTTTAATTTCCAAAGGTTCATCATTTTCATATTTGGCAATTTGTGTAGTAGATTTTTATCTCATGCACTTGGATTCTCTTCTACACTTTTATTAAACGCAATCATGAATGGGATTCTATTCCACACTTGTATCACATGCGCTGGTATTCTCCCCCACGTCTATCTAGTACTGTGGGATTTTTTACAACACCTCTATTATTATGGAATTCTCTCCCACACTTCTATCTCGTGCTATTGGATTCTTCCCAAGACTTTGATGTACATGTAGTGCACTTGAATTCCCTTAAACAGTATAAGTTTTGTACTGGCATTCCATCCCACACTTCTATTTAGTGCACTATGATAAAATCACATACTACACAATATCTTTATTTGTTATTCCAAGTAAATATCACCTCTTACTTTTGGATTATTGGTTGTTGCAATCATATAGGCTATGTCTCCACCTTTGGACACACCAATCACTCCAACTCCAGTCTGAATAATGTCATCTCTTTTCTGGAGGTAATCTATGGCCTCCTTCAAAAGAACATAAAATAACACCAGAAGTTTGTAAAGCATATTTATAAATCATGTACTGAGGATTTATTCAATTTCTTTGACATGAAATTTTGTGGATTCTTAAAGTGAGACTGTACGATTTTGTCAAATATTTATGAATTTATATAAAATGTGTAAAAAATTATTATACATATATTTCAATTTAAATTAAAATTAAAGTTAAGAAGAACATGTGTCGAAAAATGCGAAATAAGCCAGATTTTTAAATCTGAAATCGAAAATGGCTTCCAGCCTAATTCGCCAGCATGTATATCATGCATGTACAATGTGAATCTAAATTTAGTTTTAGTACAGATTCGTTCATACGACACAAAGACACAATTTTGTTTCCTAACAAATACAAGTAAAAGTGTCGGCATCGGCTTTAACCAGCGCTAACTTGTCTTTGCTGCATTTTATGAAATTCATCTTCAGTGTATAATTTTTCTTGTGATATTGTTACATATTTGTATCAATATATTACAATTTAACACATATAAAAAATCGTGCATACTCACTACAATATCGGGAGTTAAGTTGGATCTTAACTTCTTGGATTATCTTTTAACGTCTGATATAAGACTTCAAGCGGAATAGTCGTGAAACATTTGATGTCGTGGTTGAACAGACCCACAAAATACCACAAACGTAAGTGTTCAACGAATTATATTTGTTTAACAGTAAATAAATGTAAATTCAATAACAAATACAACCCTCCCCCAATAGTTTGAATTACCCGGTAAACACTTTTTACATACAATTTTGTTACATTTAAGTAAAATTATTATGTTAAACAGTTTTCAATATACTTATGTAAATTGAAAAACACCAAAATATTGAACTCGTATTAAACACACTCTCAGACAAGAGGGCCATCAGGCCCTAAGGCNCAACACTTGACATAAACATGCATTAAGCCTGGACTGCACAGGCTAATCTGGGACAACACTTGACATAAACATGCATTAAGCCCCGTTTTCCCCAGAGCGCAGCTCATATTTATTTCACAACTGCTTAACTTACTGAAAGCAGGAAAATGCCTCTCCCGTTCCAACTCCCGCTCCCTGTGATCCGTGTGGTCCTTCTCACGTTCACGCTCGAGTTTCTCACGCTCTCTGAGCTCACGTGAGAGGCTGATATCCTCCAATCTGATGGGTCCATTGGAAAGGTTCATTATGCCGTTTGGACTGATTCTGCTGTTACCGTGGGGGCTATGCGGCTGGTGTCGCTTAGCAGATTGTGCTTCGTGATTTTTGTCATTACGACTGAAATTAAATACACATTTTTTTCAGCATACATCATAAATGAATAAAATGTGCTAATTGGATATTTCATTTCTGGGATAATTATATTGCATAAAATGTTCATTATCGTGACAAGTATCTGCATACACATTATAGAACTTGGCAAGAAGAGGTGATAAATTGTGGCGTGTTCTGAGAAAACTGGGCAAAATGCTTGTGCGTAAAGTGTCAACCCAGATTAGCCTGTGCAGTCCGCACAGGCTAATCCGGGATGACACTTTCCGCCTATACTGGATTTTCGCTAAGAAGAGACATCATTTAAACCAAAAATTCCATAAAAGCGGAAATTGTCATCCCTGATTAGCCTGTGCGGACTGCACAGGCTAATCTGGGATGACAATTTACGCACAAGCATTTTGCCCAGTTTTCTCACAACACGACACAATTAGTCTGAGTAACAATTTTTTTCTAAACGATTCAAAATATATTTCAATAATATAAGGTACAAATTTGTTATCATGCCTTTTTTCTAAGAAAAAATAAAAATAAAACTTAAAGCAGTTAAAATAGCATTGTGTCGCAAATTTGATTGTCATGCTAGCAGGCATGCTACCTATCAGGTGAGAGACGTTTTCCGTTCTCGTTAATTTGTGGTGCAGAATTTTCCTGAGGTTCCACAGGGGACTGAGTCGTGTTGAAAAGAATGTGCTCATTTTGGGACAGGTATCCCTGGGGGGTCTGTTTTGCCATTCGAGCTAGATGCATCAGCTCACGTTGCAATAATGGCAAATTTGCCTGAAATCGAAAACCACTATTCAAGTATGCCAATACCAGCAAATAGGCTTGCCATAAAAAATATATATATACCTATTCACAGTTCCTGTTTTCGTGCCGAGAAAATAAACATATTCGACACTTGCTTGGTAGTCTATTTATACCATTATTTACTGAAATAAATAAGGTCCTTTTCTTGTAAAAAAAATATAAAAAAATGGCTGAAGTTGCCAGAAAAACAGGAAAAACATCAAATGACGTCATGTAAACAAACAAAATTACATCATTGTTCTGACCATAACAGAAATAGTTATATGCCATTTGTGCACATACTTAAAATAGTATAAATATAGGAAATAATTAAAGAATGCATTGGCACAGAATGTATAGGATTAAAATGTCCAGATTTTTAGCTGTGTCTCATGCCATTGTTCCCGCCTCAGAATTAAACAATCACTTTTCTATCAATACTTTTCAAATAAATAAACATATATCTCTGTAAAAGCATGTGCTTGTACCTTCAGGAAAGGTATTACAAATGGTCTCAATGGAAAGTTTGTGGCCTCTTGAAGTTTTGAATGGAATTCTTCAATGGACAGGTGAGAATTCTGAAAGAAGAAACATTATTAAGAACAAGATGATAACTTCCAAAAAACACAAAAACTTTAATTGTAGGGATTGGAACAAATATTTGAATATTAAAAAGAATCATCGGAACATTCAAATGGAATATTTGATTTCTTTGTAAAGAAACTTCCCACAAATGCGTAGGTGCAAAGTTTGGATAACAGCCATCATCAATTTATGAGATGATAATATGTATAGGGAAGGTTTCTAGGGTGGGGGACGTTGTTCAGTGGTTTTATCAGTTTGCAAGAAAGTAAAACACCAAGTTTGATCTTTTATCCAAGATATTATTGACATGTAATTCAGTTCAGTTCTTGCAATTATCACCAAAGAGGCCATCCCACTTGCTTTAACATCAAATGGCCAATCCTTTTAATTGCTAAATCAATATACAAATCCATGATTATCAAATCAGAATTTAGTTACTCAAATATTCATCAATTAAATTTGTTTGCAATATGTATCAATTCATTTAGGCTTGTGAGCGTTCATTTCAAATAAGCTATATTATCTAGATAAATATAAAATGTAGATTCTAACTACTATTAAGTTAAGGCAACTCACAATGCCACCCTGTCGTTTTTGGAATAATTTCATGCGCCCAAGTGATAAGACTAAGTCATCATGCAATTAAGTATAGTCGATGTTTTTTTCACCATTTTGGGAATGGGGCCGGGTCCCTTTGAATTGATAAAAATCGCGGTGTTTCGACTAAAATCGGGACATAAGTGTTGTTGTTGTTTTTCTAACACATGCTTCAAAATTGAGTATAAAAGTGTTTTCAATATCAAATTTTCTAAGGTTAAACTTATAGAGCTGGATGGGAGATGAACATAATATTGAATTCGTATTAAAAAAAAAAAAAAAAATGTCATATATTTACCAGAAATATCTTATAGATCTACCTAATAAAAGTTAAATGCATAAAGTGATGAATGGCAAGCATAATAATAAATTAGCGTTTTCAAAAATGATAACCCTATCACCTTTTTCAAAGATGCATAATTATAAGATATGATTTATACGATTTATAGTGGCATATGTGGCAATCAGGAACAGTACTTTGTACCGGAGTTTTGTAAGTTCGGATATTTGAAAAATTGAATATTCAAATATTTTTTTAATAATGAAAAACAAATATTTAAATATCATTTCAGTATTTGTTTCCATCCCTATTTATAGGATAAGTTGGTGGATTACCAATGTATATGTGCAGTGGTCATCATAAAATTCTTACAGATGTTTAATGAAATTCTGTGTCATACATAAATCAAATGAGATTTCAAGACATTTGTTTGAGGTTTGATAGAATCACAATAACATAATTAAGCCTGCTAAATATGCGCACTAAACTATCTGCATCAAATTACATTCTGCAAACCATGCACAACCTCATAATAAGGTTCACTAAAATCTAGTTCATATAGAAATATGTATAATATGTATAATAATGATTTTCTAAATAAAAAAAACCCATCGAAGTTGAAAATAGAACAATCTCTTACTTATAATTTCCCCAAGGGTTTCATAATAACTTCACTCGGTAGAGTTTATTTCCGCTATTATATACGCGTCTTGCTCTGGTGCACAGGCTAATCAGGGACATCACTTAATCAGGGACATCACTTTCCACCTTAACTAAATTTTCCCGAACACGAAACTTTCTTTAAACGAAAAATACAATAAAAGCGGATAGTGTCGTCCCTGATTAGCCTAGCTGTGCAAACAGCACAGGCTAATCTGGGAAAAC
Source organism: Dreissena rostriformis (assembly GCA_007657795.1). Classification (NCBI taxonomy): domain Eukaryota; kingdom Metazoa; phylum Mollusca; class Bivalvia; order Myida; family Dreissenidae; genus Dreissena; species Dreissena rostriformis. The sequence goes on along the minus strand of VMBQ01000959.1, from coordinate 104,725 downwards.
AATTAATGCACTTGAATTAAACCCAGACAAAGAAAAGAAGACAAACTTACTACAAGTCCGAGGACCAGTGCCCGAACACGTTCCCCGATTTCTGGCGAGATATCGGAGCCAAACTGCTGAAGCGTAGTTAGAAATCTCTTCAACTTGCTGAGTTGTCGCGCCCCGCAGGCTGGGGGCAGCTGCTGATTTGACGACATAGGGGCTGCGTTCGGGGAGGGCGTCCGTCCGTTCATCATGTTAGGAGTTGTTGGCGACAGTTCACCTGAAAAGTGATGGATGACTTTCCAGTTAGATAGTGTTGCATAAATGATAACTAGTTTATACTTCTTCAATATCATTAAACCACATGGATTACCCCATCTTTGCAGCCATTTGAACATTTGAGACAACTATGTCAATATGAATACATATTAATATTCCATTTATTCATTTTCATTTATTCATTTTGTGCTAGATAAATTTTTCTGTTACCTTGAATGTTCTGCTAATGTCGTCTCTCATGTCCTGTGAAATAACGTCCTCAAAGACATGGCAATACTATTGTACATTGTTTAACTGCTCCCAATGCCATTCTCTGATATTTATAGCCTCAATATTATACACTTTATATTATTACCAAATATGTGAACCTCGCTCTGTGAAATTGGGGTTTAATGCATGTGCGTAAAATGTTGTCCCAGATTAGCCTGTGCAGTCGGCACAGGCTAATCAGGTTCGACACTTAAATCCTACACTGGATTTTTGCTAAGAAGAGACTTTCTGTAAACGAAAAATATTATCAAAGCAGAAAGTGTTGTCCCTGATAAGCCTGTGCGAACTGCACATGCTAATCTGGTACAACACTTTAGGCAAATGGATGAAACCTCAACCCTTTGAGTGCTGGAATCGGATTTTGAAGGTTTTTGCAAACAGTTTGGATCCAGATGAGACGCCACAGAACGTGGCGTCTCATCAGGATCCAAACTGTTTGATATTCTGATAGTATTCTTTGAAAAAAATCGAAGAAAATGCTAACTTTAGAAATTCAGGAGACGACATTTTAGCAGACGACAAATTTCCCAGCATGTAAAGGGTTAAATTCACAGAGCCAGGCTCATATGTAAAATGGTATTGTCCCATTCTTGAAAATCCACGCAGCATGGTCATCATCATACCCTCGCCAATGTGAATCATGGTGAACCATCACACCACACCCATCTTGTTACGTAGTTTTTTGTGATGTAAGAAATTTCAGTCCAAAGCATATGCTGCTTTTTGCAATAGCAAATGTTTACAATAAAGAAACATACAATCAGAAAAATTGGAGAAATACTTTTAAAACAATAATTGATTTCAACACTTACCCAAGCAACTGAATGCTTTAAAATCCACTTTGCTCTCCAGTGTTCCCTATACCAAGTTAGTTACTGACCATAGAACACTTAACAGATTTCACTTTTATAAAGCAAACACAACCATATATGTTAATGACGCACAAAAGGTGCTAATGTGTACGTCAAATGTTTTCCAACACCCTTCCGAAGAAATGAGTCAGAAATGTTATGAAAGGTTGGAAGGATTGTTGATTATGAGCAGTCAAAGACAACTACCTGTCCTGCTTCAAGTTGACATGCCTTCTTTTCAGTTGAGCATCGCTTTGTGAAAAGGGGGCTTACTGCAAATGCGTAGGTCATCCCAGATAAGCCTGTGCAGGATGCACAGGCTAATCAGGGACGACACTTTCCGCCTTAACTGGATTTCTGCAAAAAAGAGTCCCACTTATCACACATCGAGGGCTGAACGGAAGACTGTCGTATCTCCTTCTTTATTTAATATGAGTTACGACAGTCTTCCGTTCACCCCTCGACATGCATTGCACCCACTTTTCACAGAGCGAGGCTCAGTCTGCTTTGTTGGGTTTTATCACAGTTTTCAGCAGTATTTCAGTTAAATCACATCCTGTCAGTTAACCCTTTGCATGCTGGGATATTTGTCGTCTGCTAAAATGTTGTCTGCTGAATTTCTAAAATTAGCATTTTCTTCGAATTTTTTCAAAGAATACTATAAGAATAGCAAACAGTTTGGATCCTGATGAGACGCCACGTTCTGTGGCATCTCATCTGGATCCAAACTGTTTGCAAAGGCCTTCAAAATTCGGATCCAGCACTGAAAGAGTTAGGGTAGAATGGCCGCAGAAAGGAGTGCATGAACAATTCCCACACAAGTTATGAGGACCAGCCAAGGATCCTTAGATTTGTAGTCCAGTGCTCTACATACTAAACTAGCATCTTTTCAGCTATTTTTAAAAGTTATAATTGTATACTTTTGCAAGGTAAAGCATGAAGTTGCTTAATTTCAAAGCATACTTTCATCGGAAGATCAGAACGTAAATTAACAGGACACGATTGGAATAGCCAGTCATTTTACGACTTAATATAGGCCCGGAAAGGTCAAGGCTGGGATGGCCAGTCTTTTTAAGACTTAATTTAAGACAAAACAGGTCAAGGCTGGGATGGCCAGTCTTTGTAACACATAATATAGCACAGGACAGATCAAGGCTGGAATTGCCAGTCTTTGTAACACTTAATATAGGACAGGACAGGTCAAGGCTGGGATTGTCAGTCTTTGTAACACTTAATATAGGACAGGACAGGTCAAGGCTGGAATTGCCAGTCTTTGTAACACTTAATATAAGACAGGACAGGTCAAGGCTGGGATTGTCAGTCTTTGTAACACTTAATATAGGACAGGACAGGTCAAGGCTGGGATTGTCAGTCTTTGTAACACTTAATATTGGACAGGACAGGTCAAGGCTGGGATTGCCAGTCTTTGCAACACTTAATATTGGACAGGACAGGTCAAGGCTGGGATTGTCAGTCTTTGTAACACTTAATATAGAACAGGTCAGGTCGAGGCTGGGATTGCCAGTCTTTTTATGCCTTAATATAAAGGCATTTTTTTGTCAAAGAAACAAACATGAAAGGGATGCCTGATGTCTTTATGCTACTTTGCACATATACAGCACATTGACACATTGTTTATGTAAAGATTCCATCAGCAGAATTTCAACTAAGCCAAACAGCTGTTTCTAAGTGATACAATATTTTAAATATTAAGAAAAAAAGTTTCAAATGAATCAATTTTTTAGAATTTCTTGTATATTCTTAGCTTTAGTGTAACATAAAAAAGAGATTTTTTTATAATTTTACTTGTTGTCCTTTTCATATAAATGTAACATTAAGGTGGAATTATATGGTTAACTTTTTTGCCCAAAGTATAGACATCTCAAAATGAGGCCTTACTGAAGTCTACAGATTTATATTGGAAGTACAATGTTCATCAAACTGTCCTTCGTCTCTCATGATCAATCAACAATCTCAGATCATTTTTAACTCTTTCAGTGCTGGAACCGGATTTTGAAGGCCTTTGCAAACAGTTTGGATCCAGATGAGACGCCACAAAACGTGGCGTCTCATCAGGATCCAAACTGTTTGCTATTCTGATAGTATTCTTTGAAAAAAAATCAAAGAAAACGCTAATTTTAGAAGTTCAGCAGACGACATTTTAGCAAACGACAAATTTCCCAGAATGCAAAGGGTTAACCCTTTCCCAAGCAGATGCAAAGTGAAAATGGTCATATGCAACCAGCATAAAACCAGAACAGACTGCGAGTAACACGCACTGTTCAGGTTTTATGCTGTTTGCTGCTCATCAGTATCTTATTGTTGCAAAATGAAAACTTTGAAACTGGAATCAATTAAGAAAAGTATTAAATTTAATTTGATTTTCTAATGGATTACAAATGCATCACAGTGCATATCTGAGGTTTCTGAGTGGTAAAGGGTTAACAGACTCATGAGTAATTAATGGGAAACTCCTCAGATATATTTTATCTGAGAACTGATCATGTTGGATGTATATATATGAAAAGATCTTCTGACAGATTTCTTTTACCAGGTAATTAAGAAAAGGACAACATGGGTTAACAAGACATTCAAAATAGAGGTGTGCATAGACACATGACAAGACTAAATAAATGTTGGTCACGTAAAATCCAGACCGAAACAAAGTTTATTAACTTGTTTGATGTATTCTTCTTGCCATGTTGCTATGTTGCATAAATATAGGATAAAAATGTTTTGTACATTATAGTTGTTTGTAATACCTGTATTTTTTTATTATTTTTTTGCAAAAGGCTCTGAATTTCTTTGGATGCTCATTAAAGCCCAATTCATACTCAAAAATCAACGAAATTTGCGTACAATATTTCATAAAATAAAGTAACCCAATAAACAAGACTATTGCCAAGCAATTAGTCCCCTACCGCCTCCACTTTTGTCAGATTTTTTATTTATTTTTGTTGCCATAGCAACCAGAATTTTGAAATGACGTGCATAATCTCCATATTGCCATCTGTCCATGTTTCAAGTTTCATGAAAAAATATGAAGAACTTTAAAAGTTATCGCAGGATCCAGAAAAGTGTGACTGACAGACTGAAGGAAGGACAGAGCGCCAAGTCCCCTTCGATGAAACTGGTAGGGGACAAAAATCAGTGTTCCTTATAGCAATAGCCACAATTTCAATGCCAGATGTAGTCTGGTAACATAGATTTTTTTATTTTTTTTTGTGACCCATATTCCATGTTTATTTCCCGCAACAATATCTATTCATACGACACATGGACACTAAGTTGGTACATGAACACGTATTGAATAATATATTGTACCACAATAAAAAAAAAAAAGAGCATTTTGTATCTTGTTAAATCTATGTTACCAGATCACATCTAGCGTTGAAAATTTAGATATTGCTATAAGGAACACTGATTATTTATCGGGTTACTTTATTTTATGAAACAGTTTAAGAGGCTTTAATTAACCAAGAGATTTTATCTCATTAGATTAATTGCCACGGTACCCTAAAACTTAATTATCTTCGTAATTCAAAAATAAACTTATTAAATTTGTTTGTGAACAAAAAAAGAATCCAGGTTTTGCCACAAGTTGTTAAAATTCCTCACCAGCTTTTGTTAAAAGCTTGATATGTGCAACACCAATTTTTTTTAAATAAATGTGTTACCTATTATTGACCAGGTAAATATTTGATTTATAAATTACAGTGTTTTATTTTTTGCCACTTTGGGGCCGTGTCCCTTTGCAGTGGGAAAAATAGCATCAATTTGATTAAAATTGGGAAATTAGTTATGTTTATTTTTGGCTAACAAAAACTTTGAATTTGAGAATAAAAGTATTTTCAATATTATTTACTAAGGTTCAACTAATAGAGCTGGATTTGAGATTTATAAAATGTTGAGACTTATTAAAAAAAAATGGATTGGAAAAATATATCCTTTAAGAATGGGTCTCCCTACCGGACCCAAGTTTGAATGAAAAAAACCCACTGAATTAGGAGCTATTGTTGAAGTATAGGTCTAAGACCTGTTCTAAGTATTCTTCTTCTCAACAGAAAGCAACTTTGAAAGCTTATGACTTAATGAGCAATAACGCAACATCGGTTAGCCATGTGAACACTGGTCAAAATGTTCAGCGTGCAACTGTTGTATGGCTAAATATTTCTATAAATGATACAATAGTTTATCACTAGACCCAAAACCTGTTAGTGATTAATAGAAGAGACTGGCATCATGTGCAGGTGCACTAATTATCTAAGGCTTAAAAGTACACCACCAGACATAAGAACTTCTACTAGCCTAATGGCCTGGTTACCTGTTGCCATAGATTGTCCACTGGTCAATAACTGCTAATGAAATACCTGGCATTGCAATGGCAAATGAGTGGCAGTCACTAGTAAATAAGGAACAGACCACCACCAAATGTACTTTCCATGCTCTTTGCACGTAAAAAATGGTGCCAAATATTCTCCGAGTGCCCCCCACAGGCTCTTCATGAGACCACTGCCATAATATTTTTTTTGATTCATGCATCATGTTTTGGCATTCATGTTTTGATTTTATGTTGGCATAAGTAAATTTGAATGAGGTCCTTTTAGATGCACAGTTGGATTGTGATTAATTCTGGGTTAAGTGTGAGGTGCAGCTAGTCTTCAAACAGGTTTAAACCCCCAGTCCTTTGCATGGACGGTCATTGGAGGCCATGATCCATTCTCAGTTTTGATCAATTTATGTTCATAGCTGGTGTTCGGTTATAACAGTAGTGGATTATAAAGAACAATGCTAGAGTTTCTGGAACTTAATTGTTTGCTATCCTATAAGAGATTCAGAAGCAAATTGATTAGCAGCATATAATTTCTATGTTAGATCATCAAACAGCTGAGTTAAAACATGCTTGTGTGAAAATACAATTGATATATGTAATTGTAATAAACATTATAATAATTCTTTGATAATTAATTTCCTTCTTTTATATACACCATATTTACAATGAACTATCCACTTCACTAACCAGAATTGTTGTTGTTGTTGTTGGAAAGGGGCCGTGTGGGTTCCCTGTGTCCCGCCAGGGCCATGCCGGCAGTCATTGGGGCAGGGGAGGTAACTGGAGTCTGCTGATGTCCTTTCGTTTCCGGACTTTCTGGCATTATGCTCTCGCAATGATCTGGAAAACACAGAGTGCATAGGTTTGGAGTCCCCATTCTGTGTTATTTACAGTGTGTGCAACAAAACCACATGGCAACTGAGCTAACATTAAATGGTCAGAATAAGTGATCTTTTAATTTTGTCCCATTGGTGCAAAAAGGTACCATGAATCATTAAAATTTAAGGCACATAGGACCTTTTTTTTTCAAAATTCGGGTGACTTGTAATTATCAAAGTATTGCAAAACTGTGTGCTGAAATGCTGAAAAAGAAGCAGCCCAACAAAAATGTAGGGCATTAGTATTTTCAGTTTTAAATCTGTACAGCGAGTAACAGTTAAATTCATTGCAAATACTGTTAAAGGAACAAATAAAGTTTCGCTCCCTGTCAGTGCTGTTGTTTATTTACCCAAATCATCAAACAAAAATACATTATAAATAACATATAAACATATATTATGTTTGAACAATTACTTGGTCATCATAGATTAAGATCTTTTCCCCATGTAGTGCCACATGATCAGAAAGTGCACTTTTTAACAGAGCTGTTTTTTTTATGTTTTTGTTTCCTGTATTTATTTATTTTTATTATAAACATTTGATTACTTAAATCATCTGTAAATTGTTTTATACGGAATAATTTACCTCTGGCTCATTAATGTACTTAAAAGCTATTTATGTACCAAAGTGAAGACCATATTATTTGAATACATTTATAATTGAAAATTAAATCAGCATAAAAAATATTTTTAGATAGACTGACTCTTAACTTGTCTTAACCTTAAAAGAGCATTTATATGCAATTATTCATTTAACTAGACATACATAGTTGCACAAAGGTAGTTCCTGGTCTTTGTTATACACCTTTAAGGGAATTGACTCGAACACTGAATTAAGTTTTAACAATATGATTAAATAGAAAAATTCATCCATAAATTTACATATTCTTAGTTTTACAAAAAATGATCTTGAAGGTATTTCCCCAAGTTTCTATCTGTCAAATGTTCAAATTTTATTTTTAATAAAAACACTATTATCTTGACATGCGCTTAATTGTTTTATAAGTTAACAACAATTTTAAACATCTCAGAAAGGCATAAACTACACACCAAAGCATGGATTATAGCAAAATGATGATCTAATCATGAGTATTAACCCTTTGCATGCTGGGAAATTTGTCGTCTGCTAAAATGTTGTCTGCTGAATTTCTAAAATTAGCATTTTCTTTGATTTTTTTCAAATAATACTATCAGAATAGCAAACAGTTTGGATCCTGATGAGACACCACGTTCTGTGGCGTCTCATCTGGATCCAAACTGTTTGCAAAGGCCTTCAAAATCCGGTTCCAGCGCTCAAAGGGTTAATATTAATCATGGAGACTGTTAACAAACAGCCAGATCGTAATGTAAACCAGTTATGTTTCTGAGAGTTAATTTTTTTCAATCTATTTAACCTATCACAGCGATTTTAATCTATACTTCAACTTTATAAGCAATGTTCCATGACTTTTTTATTTACAGTGATTGTAGATTTATCATTTTAACTGTATTTTTAAACTGTGTTCATGCGCCTCATGCACACAGTTTTATTTTATGAAGATTTTAAAGAAACAAACAATAAGAAATCCAGTTTTGTTGTAAAATCAATTTAAATGATGCTATTATATTTATAATATGCAAGTATCTATTTTATTTATATTTAGTCAAACTAAATAAATACAACATGTAAAACTGCATTTTATGCACTGTTAAAAAATCACAATTTATTCCCTAATTGATGTCTTATTCCAATTTTATATAATACAGTGTTCCAAAAGCTGCTTTCCAATTTGTTATTTACCTAACTGTAACACATATCCTTTCATGTCGGCTTCAAGTCCCACAATTGTCTTAATAGGAATCAACTGGTTCAATTAAAATTATAAATTAAAGTTATAAACAACAGCCTATCACCACAGTGTCTTAATTAAAACCTGATTATTGCTGTAAAAGCCTATACAATATTAAGTTTAAGTTTCTTACAAATCACATAAAACCAGATAGCACTATAATTATCTTAGTACTGATCACATCTGTAAGTGTCTTGGTACTGTGCACCAAAGCACTGTGAACATTAATTGTATATCCTGGAATAATGAAAGACACTGCTCAATGCAATTCTATTCACAGAGACCACTGAAATTCCTCTGCCATTTTACTGGAGTTATATCCCTGCACACTCCATTAGCTTCTGCTCTCTAGAGATAAGGGAACTGTACCGCTTGGTGGAAAAATCCACTGATAAAAACTTGTTTAATGTGAAAATAATGATGGTAAAGATGCTGGAAATTATCTTTGATAATAACCATATAAAGTGTGACAGTTTAAATACTTAAATCACATAAACTTTTTATTTTATATAAATATTTTCAATAAAAAAATCACACACATTAAATAGAGATTAAATGTACAGTAACAATATTATATTTTATCCTCAGATGAAAATTCAGCAACTTTTTCGCATAAATTATTTGATACTTTACTTTAACAGTAGACTCTATTAGTAAATAGAAATGCAAAAAAAAGCTGTATATTTTGTAGTTACAAAAAGCATGTTAAAATTGAACTATCTGAGGGAAGCAGGGCGTGAAATATGACTGCTACTGTATCATTATAATACATACCCTCGATACCCTCACGCTGGGCCGACTTTTAACACTCGACAACAATGCCATAAAATCACATAAAGCTTTGAACAATACCCCAAGTCAATTTATTTCCTTTCAAAGCGTGATGACTTTTCCCGTCTTTCCACAATTGGCTGCCCTATCACAGCCAGCATCAGTCGAGGGTTGAATGCAATACTATTGTATCTGATATTGAAATGTCAAGCAGACACAACTGTTTCACACTTAACCCTCGATCTAAGCAAGATCAGTTGCTGACAATTGCCGATTGATCGTCTGCCGGTCACAATAGATCTCCGAAGATTTTCTTTGTGTCACCAGCATGGTGGTGGAGTAAGTCACTGAGGCCACTAATAACTCGCCAATTATGCCTTTGTCACCTTGGCGATTAAATGCGGGCCAATTGATTCACAAGTTCCGTTACAAAGTTATTGTTGTCAAAGTGGAGTGTGTCGTATAATTGATGAAGAAATTGGTGCGCTTTTAAGCTGCAGTAGTCAATTGGATAATGTGAGGTATTTATTTTAAGCAAATTGATGCCAGTAAGCCATTTAAATTGTGAACTCACATTAAAATTCCCTGAGTATTAATATTAAGCTTTGAAACCTGTTTTTCAACCAGTCAAAGATCGGCGTGGCGTAGTGGATATGGTGTCCGCCTAGCGATCGGAAGGTCATGGGTTCGAACCCCGCTGGGAGCGTTCCTTTGATCTCCGCCAATAACACCAAGTACTGGTTCTAGTCCCAGGAAACGGCCTCGAGAGCGTTTATATAAGCCTATGGCTTTCGATGCAATCGAGCAAAAATAAATAGGTTTAAACTAAACCTGTTTTTGTGTTGTTGTTTTTTCTATATATAATACATTTTAAACTGAAAACATCAATTAAATATGTTTCTGTTACTCAATGAATTATTGATCTCAAACATTAAGAAACACATTCTACAAACTGTAAAACAGACCTTATCATAAAATCTTCAACACTTCAAATAAAACGACCATTCAAGCATATAAGTATTGCATAAAACATGATCAATAAATAGCACCCAGGGACGGGAACAAATTTTACTGCATAATTGTTTATTGTTTATGCATAACAAAGTACATGTATTGCATAAAACATGACAAATAAATAGCATCCAGGGACGAGAACAAATGTTTCCACACGGTTTGCTAATTTTTTATGCATAATAAAGTATGGTGACAGTTAACAAGGAAAAGAAAACAATTACAATTTTTAATTAAACAGTTTCTGACATTCAACCTCTCTGAGAAGAGGGACATATGGAGAAGAGAACAGAACTCAGCAAATATTTGTAGTAATTGAATAATCAATGGAACCACAATGGCACAATGTCCCATGATGACATGTTTAGCAGATGGTCCCAACATTAGTCCGTTCCCATCGGGCAGCTCAGCACACTCATGGAGAGGTCACTAGTCAGTACCAGGGGACAGTTTCGCTTTCAGCTGCCTCCCTTGGATTGTTAATTATATTAATGAACTTTGCAACACATTTAACATGGTAAACTGGACACACAAACCTGGATATTATTTATTTTGGGAATATAACTGTATTTAATAATCATATGTATTTGTTAACAAACCTTTAAAATATAAAGACTAAGGGAATAGAAATGTTTATGACTCTGTGAAAACCATAACTATCTATCAGCGTTTTTTCCTCTATTGTTTTGCAGTATACACACTTTACACTTTAAAACTTAGATATTTTGGACTGAATGTAAATGGAATTTTTTGTTGAAAAAAAGTCTCTTTTAAATGAAAATCTATTCTAGGCGGAAAGTGTCATCCCTGATAAGCCAGTACCGACTGCACAAACTAATCTGGGATTATACTTTATGCACATGCATTAAGCCGCTTTTTCCCAGAGAGCATGGCTCATGTTTTTTTATTTGAATTCAACCACTTGTTTTTCAAAAGATACACTCATAATAATAGTGGTATATTCGAATCAAAGGCTGATTCAAGGACACCAGCAATAACATCTGCATTCCTCGAGAAGAGATTTGAAAGACAACTCGAAAACCTTGTCAATATTTCCTAGCAGCATAAGGGAAGCAGATGTCTGAAACCATGTACAGAATGCTGACTGAAACACACCATGAGAGCCTGGCTGTAAGAGCAACCCTCTGAGATAGCCATCTGCTCACATAAAAACCCTGAAAATGGCTTAAGTTTGAAAAAAAAAAATAAAAAAAAATGTTAAACTTACATTCTATGAAGGAAACTGAAGTTAGTACAAAAAGTATAATTGATAAAATAATAATATAAGCTCAAATAATATATAATAGTCTTTTTAATATTAACTGATGTTACCTTCATAGAATGTAAATGTACATTTTGATTTTTTCAATTTCCCATATTCCCAATATTCCCTTACAATTTCTATGAAGGAAACCTTAGTTAGTTAATACAAATACTATTATATCAAAACTTTCGGCATTTATATATTTTAATGACAGGCATTGATCGGGCTTTCAACTATAGAAATTAACCCATTTATGCCGAGTGGACTCTCCCATCCTTCTAAAGTGGATCAATTTTTTTCCAAAATTAGGGATGTCTAGTATATTTTTTTCTATATTTAGAATATTTCTTACAGAAACTTCTTAAAGCAAACAGCGTAGACCCTGATGGGACGCCGCATCATGCGGCGTCTCATCTGGGTCTTCACTGTTTGCCAAGGCCTTTTTCTAGACGCTAGGAATAAATGGGTTTAAGGACTTTGTGTAATTATGTATCCATTTGAATCCTAAGTAATGCATATGGCTTTTATATATAATTTAATCTCAAGACAGAACGGCTCACACTATATAGATTAGTAAGCACTTACATTATAAGATATAATATAACATAATATGGTAATAAAATATGTATTGAAATGTACTTACAAAATCGCATACATATTCATATACAAGATGATTCTCATTATTTTACTTTCATACAGAGAATATTTAACAGAATTTGGCAGATAATATTCCACTTAAAGCAACACATGGTTCAGTGATATGCCAATGTTGTAAATAAAACTCTTACCGCAACTTATTTTGTATTCCGTTTGATTTTTGTGTTTCACTGATATCTTTCAATTACACGTATTTAACTATCAAAACATCAAGTCTTGAAAATGTCTTTAAATATAAAACACGATTGAATATATACCGCGGTAACCAGGGCACATCTGCTCAAAGTAGAAACATTTACATATTTTGTATTCTTAATTATCTTAATAACTAACCAATAAATAGTCTATTCAATATATTCATAAAGTAGATATTTACCAATGGTAGGTCTTGATTAGCACATCTGCCTGATAAATTTTAATAATTCCGCTCAAAGAAACAACACTGGGTCTAATAAAACATATTCCTCCGATTTTATGCAGATATCAGAAACGTAAATGAAAGCTTCTAATTAGTTTTTATTCTTCGGATGACAGATGTAATAAACAATTCTTCGAAATCACACACACGCATTTCCACATTATCACAGCTGAGTCTTACGTCTGGAATAATTTCTTAAAAGTATTCTTAAATTAATAGACTAAGATCTACCGTATCATTTTTCATGGAAAAACAAACTAGGGAACAGTTGAACAATTCTCAATTCTCTGTGAACTGTTTTCACTTCTCTTCATCCCCGTGGATACAACATATGTGGATCAGAAAATATTGCAGGCAACTAACTGCTGTTACAAACTAAATCTATCAATAAAATGTTTGTCACATGGGACCGACAGCCTGTCTATGGTATTTCTCAACCAAAGTGGCCCAGTATTAATAATGCAATAGTTCAGCAAGGAACATGACAAATATACAGCCTCTGTTGTATTGTCCTATTAAGTGATGTTAGTGGACATTAACTTTATGACCGATTGACAGGCGATGGCTCTATATACATCCTGATACTGTATCAATATTGGACAGATATTCATGTTTACGCATACAAATTTGAAACTGATCATTTTGCTTAATATTTGCCGTGTTATACAATTTTTAAGCAACAAACGCATATGAAACAACCCTTTTTAAGAACAAATCTCAATTACTAATGAGCCTTGCTCTGGAAAAAAAGGGGTTTAATGCATGGGTACAAAGTGTCATCCCAGATTAGCCTGTGCAGTCCGCACAGGCTAATCAGGGACAACAGTTTCAATTTTCGCTAAGAAGAGACTTACTTCAAACGAAAAATACCATAAAAGCAGAAAGTGTTGTCAATGATTAACAAGTGCAGACTGCACAGACTTATCTGGGACGACCCTTTACGAACATGAATTTAACCCTTTGAGCGCTGGAATCGGATTTTGAAGGCCTTTGCAAACAGTTTGGATCCAGATGAGACGCCACAGAACGTGGCGTCTCACCAGGATCCAAACTGTTTGCTATTCTGATAGTGGTCTTAGAAAAAAAATCAAAGAAAATGCTAATTTTAGAAATTCAGCAGACAACATTTTAGCAGACGACAAATTTCCCAGCATGAAAAGGGTTAATCTTGTTTTCCAAGAGTGTTGCTCAAATTCATTATGATAAATAAGCACAGCAAAAAATAAATAAAAGCATTGATAAATCACCATGCAAAGATAAAATATTAATTGGGGTAAATCTCTAGGCAGGCTTAGAGAGTGCATAGCAGATGCCACAAAAACTGTTAATATTCCACATGTTTAGTACAACTTATGACTGATGTTGAGTATTCAGGCAGTGTGAGGACTTTTGAGTCCTCTTTACCAGTCCACTATTATACAAACTGTGCAACTTGTGATATAAGTGTTTGTTTTGAAATTTTAAGAAATTTACGGGCCATAACCCATATAAAGTACCTGGTGAGATTTGGCTGATTATTTTACTATCTTGCTGGTTATTGAACTGGGACTCAATTTAACGATTCTAAATCTTTTTCTGGAAGTTTGGTGATGATCCAATAAAAACTCTTTGAGTTGGCTAGCCTGTGCCTGTTGAGATTTTGGCTCCATTATGTATACTAATTAACATTTTCAGAAAGTTTGGTGGTGATCAGATAAAAACTGGTTGAGTCAGAGGGCAGAAACCAAAAAGTGGGGACAGACTGATGGACGGACAATTTAAAAACTATATTCCTCCCTTTGGAGACATTTTTTTAAAAATAATTTACGAATCAATAATACAGGAAAATCAGACAATTTTAATACAGATGATTGTTAATTAGTTGAAATTCAATATTTCTCCTATTTTCTGTAAACAGGTAAATAATCCTATCAGCTCATGTTCAATGTATCCTGTAATATAGTCATCCAAAGTCAAGTAAGCAATTGAAATAAAAAATAAATAAATACAATTTTCACCCTTAGATGCACTTTTAAGACCAAAAGTAGGAGCTCTCATAAAGCTGGGATCAAATTCACCAACATTTAAGTCTAAATTATAGACTCAAGACTTAAGAAAAGAATCGAAATATTGTTGTATCCATAATTTGTATCATGAAAACAATCACATTCAATATCAAGAGAACTACACAAAGATCATTGTTCATTGATTAAGCAGGATTTGATATCTCTAGAAAATTTATTTTTTAATTTCGGAAATATAAGTCTGAGTCTATAATTTAGACTTAAAATGTTTGTGAATACAGCCCTGGATACATTGTAGTTTATGGCTCTCACATAGCAGGATTTTATCAACACTGGACAGGTATCACCCCTGATAATTGGCATTTAATAAGGGACCATATGGAGACAGGTGCTTGCATGGGCAATTTCATGGCCAGGTTATTGGTGCATGGGGTGATTATAACATAGGGGATCTGGCAGTGGGTATGGGGCAACTTGAGGTCTCTCTGTGAAAAAGTGGTCTTATGCATGGGCGTAAAGTGTCGTCCCAGAATAGCCTTTGCACTCCGCACAGGCCAATCAGGGACGACACTTTCCGCTTAAACTAGATTTTCGCTACGAAGAGACTTTCTTTAAAATAAAATATCATAAAAGCGGAAAGTGTCGTCCCTGATTAGCCTGTGCGGACTGCACAGGCTTATCTGGAACGACACTTAACGCACATGCATTAAACCCCCTTTTCACAGAGCGAGTCTTATACCCTGGTACTTGAATTCAACACCCCAACCTCCATTCTTCAGCAACAATGCACATCAGCTCATTATAACATTTTATGTAATGTTAATGGTACTGGTCCAAATAATACCAAATATGAAAACTGTTATTCTGCAAGAACTGTATTGAGAATAAGAAAAACATTCAGCTAGTGTTAAAGTATTCTGACACTTAATTTTATTTATTTTTGTGTCTGAAAATTTAGATACTACAAAATATTACCAAAATACCGTGCTTGAAAATTGAGAGACACACTGACAGTATACCTAATGCATTGGATGTTCCTATATTCCCATGCATACCATCAACTATGAATAAAAGAGCTTGCTTGTTTATACCACACCGTTAAGTTAAGTATGGTAGTAATTGCAGAAACATTCAGCTGTAGATAATTGAATTGTGAATTGACACTAATAAATCACTTATCAATAATCATTAATTTAACATATTTGGTACTAATTGACATCATACAGTAATTGTTGTTCCTGAAGTAATTTACATCATGGCAAAAAGTGCATATTCATTAATCACAACTTTTTGTTTCCTTACTATGATCACTTCATTAATTATCTGGTGAAACCTTTGTCTATTAGCCGTATACATACCTATTTACCCAAATAGCGCAAATGTTGTCCAGTGATTTCTCAATTATGGCGGTTATGCCAGTTAACCCTTTGAGCGCTGGAACCGGATTTTGAAGGCCTTTGCAAACAGTTTGGATCCAGATGAGACGCCACAGAACGTGGCGTCTCATCAGGATCCAAACTGTTTGCTATTCTGATAGTATTCTTGAAAAAAATCAAAGAAAATGCTAATTTTAGAAATTTAGCAGACAACATTTTAGCAGACGACAAATTTTCCAGCATGCAAAGGGTTAAAACACAGGTGTGATGTATCACCCTATCATCGCAAATAGGTAGATTTCTGATAGATATGCAAGTGTCCGAAAACTTAAGAGTCATTTATTATAAGGGACAATGTGGGTGTCCGAAAAATTGGAGATTTCTTTTTTTTATTTTGGCTTGTAAAGAGGGTGTCAGAAAATTTTGGGAGTACGACAACTTATGAGTGTTTATGGTTTTACTTCTGTTGTTCTTTTATACTACTATACCATTATTTTTTCTGCGTTATAAACCATGGTTCTTCTTCTAGTAATATACTGATTAATATCTTTATAAACTAAGGCAATTTACTCGAACATATATTTCCCTAACACACACAAATCATATCAATATTAATCATATTACTATCATAACAATTTTCACTGGTTAACCCTTTGCATGCTGGGAAATTTGTCGTCTGCTAAAATGTTGTCTGCTAAATTTCTAAAATTTGCATTTTCTTCGATTTTTTTTCCAAAGAATACTATCAGAATAGCAAACAGTTTGGATCCTGATGAGACGCCACGTTCTGTGGCGTCTCATCTGGATCCAAACTGTTTGCAAAGGCCTTCAAAATCTGGTTCCAGCGCTCAAAGGGTTAAAGGAAAATGAAACTTAAAGAGTCATATAGTTTAATGTATAGTTAATA
>VMBQ01000959.1:44573-75526 GCA_007657795.1 Dreissena rostriformis | reverse complement strand
ATTTTTTTTCAAAGAATACTATCAGAATAGCAAACAGTTTGGATCCTGATGAGACGCCACGTTCTGTGGCGTCTCATCTGGATCCAAACTGTTTGCAAAGGCCTTCAAAATCCGGTTCCAGCGCTCAAAGGGTTAGTCAAGCTGCATTTTAGGGCCAATATCGGCTAATAAAACAAAGAACCACAGAACCTGTAACAAATTATTGCACAACATTGTTTTCCTAGTTATAAAACAGTATGTGTTTAATCATATCTACTTGGTGAGGAAGGGTAATTACAAGGAAAACATATAACAATCTCTGGCTCTAATTACTTGGACATTACGCTGATCCCCTCTGAGAAGAATGAAACAGAATGGAAAATCCCCATAAAACTGTGCTGCATTAGTTTTAAATCAAAACCTTACATGACAAATTATTAGCAACACAAGATCAAAGCAAGCGTGCCACCTCAATCCAGAAGCAACAATTATAAACAGCGCATGTAATTAATGACAGGACCGCTTCCCAGACTATTGGAATGTACAAGAACACAGTCTGACTGTAATACTGCCAGCAATTTTCATGTGGATCATACCTAGCACGCAGTGTTTCCAATCACCTACTTATCAAGAAATTAAAAACAAATGTTCCTGGGTAGTGTTCAGTGTACGTTTCTCTTGGTAGCCCTCTGAATTTGGGCGCAAAACTGGAGCGGCATGGGTAAAAATGCCCGTGTAAAAACGAATAACATAGGAACATCATTTCTTAGACATGTGTTTTCACTGTGAGTAATTGCAGGGTTCTCCAGTCTGTGTTATTGGATGGAATTAGTAATTTGGCATGTGACTAAGGAAGCAACTGTGTTCCTTGCAACCACAACCAGATGAGGCTGTAGGACCTGCACTTGGGAAATAGCTGGCTGATGGGCCATTTATTACTAACATACTTCTGCATGCATTGAGAAGAATTTGTTTTAGATTATGAGCATGAAATATGACTGGAATAAACTTCCTCTGCGGAAATTATATATATTTTTTTTTAGATTATATGCATGAAATGGTCCCTCATCCTAGCTTTAGTGAAAAAAATAAATATTACTGGAATCAACTTTCTATATGACACTTATTATGTTCTGAAGTGTCATTGTTTGTTTCAGTTATTAGACTATAACTTGTGCTTGTAATTTAAAAACAGAATATTCGATACATGTACCAATTTGCTATCAAAGTTAATGAAATCACAAGTGTACTTTACCAAACAATGATGACTTATGGAAATGACAAATGGACAAGAATATCTCAGTTTATTAAGACCACTTTAACTGCAAAAACCCATCTTCAGTCCTCGCCCACCATTTGGTCTTCTCATTACAGCTCTGCTAGATATATTACCCCTCAGGTAACTATTTGCCTCCTCCTAATGCATGGCTGACAGCTGGTGAACACATTGGCACTATTTGTTTCCATTTGTTAAAGTGATCACAGTGTTGGAGGCTGCAGATCACTGTCAACCAAGAGGGCAATTGCTTACAAAGGCTCTCAGATACACACATCTTTTATGACTTAATGCATTTCCCCAGATGAATCACAGGAATAATATGCAAGGATCACTGAACTTGTATAAGGCAAGACAAACTGGACATGTATAAGGCAAGGAAAACGGAACTTGTTTAAGGCAAGAAAAAAACTGAACTTGTATAAGACAACGAAAACTGAACTTGTATCAGGTAAGGAAATCTGAATTTGTATAAGGCAAAGACAAATGAACTTGTATAAGACAAGGAAAACAGTTACTGAACTTGTGTGAGACAAAGAAAACTGAACTTGTATAAGACAAGGAAAACTGAACTTGTATAAGACAAGGAAAACTGAACTTGTATAAGGCAAGGAAATCTGAACTTGTATAAGGCAAGGAAAACTAAACTTGTATAAGACAATGAAAAACTGAACTTGTATACGACAAGGAAAAATGAACTTGTATAAGACAATGAAAACTGAACTTGTATAAGACAAGGAAAACTGAACTGTATAAGACAAGGAAAACTGAACTTGTATAAGACAATGAAAACTGAACTTGTTTAAGACAAGGAAAACTGAACTTGTACAAGACAATGAAAACTGAACTTGTTTAGGACAAGGAAAACTGAACTTGTATAAGGCAAGGAAAACCGAACGTGTACAAGACAAGGACAACTGAACTTGTACAAGACAAGGAAAACTGAACTTGTACAAGACAAGAACAACTGAACTTGTACAAGACAAGAACAACTGAACTTGTATAAGACAAGAACAACTGAACTTGTATAAGGCAAGGAAAACCGAACGTGTACAAGACAAGGACAACTGAACTTGTACAAGACAAGAACAACTGAACTTGTATAAGACAAGAACAACTGAACTTGTACAAGGCAAGAACAACTGAACTTGTATAAGACAAGAACAACTGAACTTGTACAAGGCAAGGACAACTGAACTTGTATAAGGCAAGGACAACTGAACTTGTATAAGACAAGAACAACTGAACTTGTATAAGACAAGAACAACTGAACTTGTATAAGACAAGAACAGCTGAACTTGTATAAGACAAGAACAACTGAACTTGTATAAGACAAGGAAAAATGAACTTGTTCAAGAAAATGAAAAACTGATTATGTATAAGACAAGGATAATTTAACTTTTATAAGACAAGGAAAACAGAACTTTTATAAGTCAAGGAAATCTGAGCTTGCATAAGGCAAGGAAAACTGAACTTGTATAAGACAATGAAAACTGAACTTGTATAAGACAAGGAAAACTGAACTTTTATAAAGCAAAGACAAATGTACTTGAATAAGGCAAGGTAATCTGAAATTCTATAAGGCAAGGACAACTGAACATGTGCGAGACAAGGACAACTGAATTTGTATAATTCGCTACAGATATATAGAGGATATTTGTAAGATTTGGTGATATAACATTTTTTATTCATGAGTGATCATAGAAAAAATATATAAATCAAACAAATTTTCTTTTTATTTTATGCTTACAATGATAATTTTTGTATCTTTGCTGAAATAATGACTTTGTAACGTCATGAAAACGACGTCATTTCACAGTATAACAGTGAAAATTATCAATAATTTTCATTGTTAAAACAGCGAAGTATCCGTTTTAATTCACTGATATTACTCTATATAACACCGGTAAGCATAAAATAAATTTCAGTCTGGATTCAAGATGTTCCAGTGAAATAAGTTCCTGAAAACTGATACATGTACTTTCCTTGTTGTTGAACATTTTGAAATATTAATTTTCACCAAATGCCAGCGATTAGTTTATAATAACTTGTAGCAAGTAAGCATACTAATACCATAGTCACATTGAGGACATATTATGTCTAGACATTTGTCAAATAATTGGACACATGTGTGGAAGATGAAGTTTTATTATAAACCGTATTAATTAAGTGGCTGAGCAATACATACAATTGAAAACTTGGAGAAGAAAGAAACAGATATTTAAGACCAAACATCTGGGGACTGTTGAAATTTAATTTAAACTTATGTAAGAATATTGCAATAAGATAACTGTGGTATGGCCTGTGCCCTAAGAAAATTTCATTTTTCTCTGAAAATGAACACCTTTTTGTACTGTACATTATTATACAAAGTTAACATTTTGAATTTGAATATGAAAGTTCATTTCATGACTATTTCATAAGCATTGCGACATCATGCATGTTTCTGAGAACAATGACACCCTCTTGATAAATTAAACATTAAACATTTGTGAAAGAAGATAAATAATTCATGGCAATAAATTTGTAAATGCTGTTCAAGTGTGAGACACAGCTGCAAGGTTACTTGGAATTGAAGACGGAACTTACCCAGGCGAAAAAGGTTCGTGAAGTTCATGAAATTATTCATGAACGTAACAATGTCTAATAATTATTCATTAACTGTAACTTGAAATGTTCATTAATCATACAAGGAGTTCTTGAAATCATTCATTTACTTGATAACCTTCATGAACTAGTTCATGAATTGACAAAAGAGTTTGTGAATATCATATAATTATTCATGAAATTTAAGTTCATGAACTTTAAATTCATGAACTTCTTTGAAAATTCATGAACTATTTCATGAAGGTTTTTTAATTTCATGAATAAACAAGCAAATTCGTTGAATTGATATCCCCTGTCAAATAAATTTTGTTTATAGATGGGTGTAGAACTAAAAGAAAAGGTAAAAGAGAAGAGTTGTGCCTTTTGTCATTTTTTTTAAAAACTCATTTGAACCTGTGATGGGTTTTCACTTATCTATATATACACTCACACCAAGTATACTCATACCAAGTTTCAATGAAATCCGCCAAAGCACTTCCAAGATATGGCTCCGGACAGCTGTAAGCTTATAGTAAAAAGCCTTTTTTCAAGATACAAAGGGCCATAACTCCGTTATTAACAGATAGTGTACAATGCCATTTGGCGTTCATCATCCTCTTATGCATATATATACTCATACCAAGTTTCAATGAAATCCGCCAAAGCACTTCCAAGATATGGCTCCGGACACAAAAGTGCCTATAGTAAAAAGCCTTTTTTCAAGATACAAAGGGCCATAACTCCGTTATTAACAGATGGTGTACAATGTCATTTGGCGTGCATCATCCTCTTATCCATATATATACTCATACCAAATTTCAATGAAATCTGCCAAGCACTTCCAAGATATGGCTCCGGACACAAAAGTGCCTATAGTAAAAAGCATTTTTTCAAGATATAAAGGGCCATAACTCTGTTTTTAACAGATGGTGTACAATGCCATTTGGCGTGCATCATCCTCTTATGCGTATATATACTCGTACCAAGTTTCAATGAAATCCGCCAAAGCACTTCCAAGATATGGCTCCGGACACAAAAGTGCCTATAGTAAAAAGCATTTTTTCAAGATATAAAGGGCCATAACTCCGTTATTAACAGATGGTGTACAATGCCATTTGGCGTGCATCATCGTCTTATCCATATATATACTCATACCAAGTTTCAATGAAATCCGCCAAAGCACTTCCAAGATATGGCTCCGGACAGCTGTAAGCTTATAGTAAAAAGCCTTTTTTCAAGATACAAAGGGCCATAACTCCGTTATTAACAGATAGTGTACAATGCCATTTGGCGTTCATCATCCTCTTATGCATATATATACTCATACCAAGTTTCAATGAAATCCGCCAAAGCACTTCCAAGATATGGCTCCGGACACAAAAGTGCCTATAGTAAAAAGCCTTTTTTCAAGATACAAAGGGCCATAACTCCGTTATTAACAGATGGTGTACAATGTCATTTGGCGTGCATCATCCTCTTATCCATATATATACTCATACCAAATTTCAATGAAATTTGCCAAGCACTTCCAAGATATGGCTCCGGACACAAAAGTGCCAGACTGACGGAATGAAGGACGGACAACGCCAAAACAATATCCCTCCGCCTATGGTGGGGGATAATAATCCACATAGGGTTTCGAACACCACTCAACCTATCAAAGTTGCTTATCAATACTGCAGCTGCTGGCATAGGGCTGTTGTGAAATTAGACTTCTCAGCACCTGCCACATGTATTGAGCAGGTTTAGTGCACTCTAGCCCACTGTAGACTGGTATACCTAGTACAGCATTTGGTACTAATCAAATCTGGCAGACACACAGGAACCAGTCTGGAATTTTCAAGCATCTTGAAAAAAAGAGTTCCTGTTCAAAATACATGGAATGCTTTAATTGACAGAAATGCATGTCTGCCTTCAATTGAAAACACTTGTGTGAGCTCTATGTGTTGAAATTACTGGGAACACATCAAGATTTTTTTATTTGAACCATATTTTGTAGTCAATAAAACTAATTGGGCACAGAGAGAACCTTTTAACAAAAGGTTACAAGAGTGGCGCTACTCCAAGGACCACTCAGTACCTGGTTTCTGTCAAACTAGAGCGGCCAAATGATGCATACCAAACGCATTAACCCTTTGCATGCTGGGAAATTTGTTGTCTGCTAAAATGTCGTCTGCTGAATTTCTAAAATTAGCATTTTCTTCGATTTTTTTTCTAAGACCACTATCAGAATAGCAAACAGTTTGGATCCTGATGAGACGCCACGTTCTGTGGCGTCTCATCTGGATCCAAACTGTTTGCAAAGGCCTTCAAAATCCGGTTCCAGCGCTCAAAGCATTATTTGGCAGTTTTTAAATGAATTGCTAGGAAAATGGTAACAAGATAAAACAGAAAATTGACATAATGAAGAAATGTATTTATTGAAATACACCTGTCACATTTGTGGAGTCAAGGGAAGGATGATTTTTACAAGGTGAATGTAATTGTCTTCTGATCAGAAATAGGAAAAAACTTCAATCTCATTTTTGTTAATTCTAATTATAACAATTTGTGTGTGTTACTATTGTGTTGTTTGTGTATGTATTGTTTATAATTTGTAGTAGAAGTGGACATAAAAGCTCCTCTTTTAGCATCAACTCAGATAAACAGAATATGTTTAAGAGTCCTTTGTAGAATAATATTATAATCATTGAGCCTTGCTCTGGGAATATGGGGCTTAATGGATGTGCGTAAAGTGTCGTCCAAGATTAGCCTATGCACAGGCTAATCATGAACAACAATGTCTGCCTAAACAGGATTTTTGCAAAGAAGAGACTATAAATAAAAAATGCCATACAAGCGCAAAGTATTGTCCCTGATAAACCTGCCAACTGCACAGGCTAATCTGGGACGACACTTTACGCACATGCATAAAGCAAAGTTCTCAGAACTAGGATCAATTAAATGTTGCAACAAGAGCACCGTCGAGCGGATGCCAACGCTCGGCTGTGGGTGCTTGTTTTTTGTTTTTTTTTACCTTTGATCTTGAAGGTCATCATTGACCTTGACCTTTTCACCACTCAAAATGTGCAGGTCGATGAGATACACATGAAAAACCAAAAAAAAACAACAAAACCTTTGACCTTGAAGGATGACCTTGACCTTTCACCACTCAAAATGTGCAGCTCCATGAGATACACATGCATGCCAAATATCAAGTTGCTATCTTCAATAATGCAATAGTTATGGCCAATGTTGAAGTTTTCGGACGATGACAACTACCACGACGACAACGACACGGCAGACGAGAGGGCTATGACAATACCTCGGGTTTTCTTCGAAAACAGCCGAGCTAATAAAAATGACTGCCAATTGGTTGCAATCAGCTGCTGTGCAAGACGTGAGTAAGACGAAATTAATGTGATGCTGAAACTCAATGGATTGCTTGACAGTGATGGCATAATAAAAAGCATTGTTTGGAAAATCTTATTAAGCAAGACTAATATTTCTGAATTAGCGAAAACATAAAACAGGAAATTGGATTGCAGGGTTATTTAAGATAACTGCTTCGGCTTCCACAATTGCCTTGCAAAAAATAGTTCATTGTAGAATGTATTCCCAAGTATTCCTTCTTCAAACAAACCTTTGCGGCAAACAGGAAATACTTGTAGAAATGACTTTTTTTCCCATGAACTACCAATTAAATGTTCAACAGGTGAATTTTATATTGAGATTGCTTCATTTATGCATCTCTACAGGCTTATGTTCAACTCCAAGGATTGGACGCCTTTGTTATTTATTGCAAAAAAGGTCTATGTTTTAAAATTATTTTATAAATTAATATATCCCAAAATTCATAATATTTCAATGGTAACCATGCAACATTAGTTAAAAATCAGCAACTTTGAAACAGAAGTTATTTAATGCTTGAACTAATGCAAATTGGACAGCAGCTTGTATTGGAAACAATTTAAACTAATGATGCTTCATCATCGTTTTCATTGACTCCAAACGAATTGCAAAATTCTAAGTTATAATTATCCAGCTGTTCTGAAGACCTTGTTTACATACATTTTTGTCTTCAGAAACAACATGATAATGATTACTAAAACGCCCTCTTCATTTTGAGAGACAGCACACATGTTTCCAAGTGTCCATTCATTTTTGCTGACAAGCTGGGTACCATCGTACAGATTATCAGCAATCAAAGCATGGAACCTCTCTGGATACACTAGACCATTAGCTCACACCTGTCGGTTAATTAGTCTGTTGCACCTGGCCTGACCAGTCTGTCAGTTTTATTGGTCAATTTATTTGATAAACATCCTCCTGCTAGGTTTATTTATGGAGTATCATTCTTTACTGGAATGAAGCACTATTGAGAAATCACTTTTTCCTTCCCAGAACCAAACTAGTAAATTGTTACATTACAGTATGTTTAGTAGTGAGGATTCTCCCCTGGTAAGTCATGCCTCAAGAAGCTGTGAGCTGATTTAGTGGGCTTAATGCAAGATGAATTGGAGATCCACAGTTAAAATTAAGCTTTCTTTTAATGTCTGGCATAGTGCAAGATGTACTTTAAATCAACACTTCCAAATGAAGCCAACTTTGAGAGTTAAGCATGGAGTGCATCGAACCTCAGTCTTATTTGACTGTTAATTTGGAAGTTAACTCTTTCAGTGCACGAACCGAATTTTGAAGGCCTTTGCAAACAGTTTGGATCCAGATGCGTCTCATCAGGATCCAAACTGTTTTCTATTCTGATAGTATTCTCTGAAAAAAANTTTGCTATTCTGATAGTATTCTTTGAAAAAAAAATCGAAGAAAATGCTAATTTTAGAAATTCAGCAGACCACATTTTAGCAGACGAAACATTTACGAGCATGCAAAGGGTTAAGGCTTTATCACTTCCATTGCCATGGTCTCATTGTTGCTGGTGGTCAATGGACACATGTTGCCAGTTGCTAAATGTTCATGACTGGAATATGGTTCCCTTTCTTGGCAAGGTGGAGCCAAAAGAGTGCACTGTTTACACACATTCCAGACCTTCCCAGCACATGGCCAACTTCTGTCAAGGTACAAGTGGGTGGGGCATGCAAACAAGGCCTACCAGACTCCCTTCACACTCTGGCTCGCAGATAAGCAAGAGACATTGACGAGATGCACATGTGTGGGATAGAGGGAAAGGTAAAGCACACTTGGCGCCAGGCACACATTAACTACCCTGTGTATCTGTGTGTGTTGACAGATAGAAATCATACACGCCAAAATAGGAACCTAACATCAGTGCTGTCATGATTTAAAGTCGGCTATTTTAAGGAACTGATTGTTTTTACCTGTGTCAGTTACTTCAGTTCTAGAGGAACAAGCACCTCCTCACCCCTGCACACTTTTTTTTTGCAAAATTTTGTTTTCTCCGTAGAATATTAAATACATTCAAACATAGAATATTACATACAAACACAGAATATTACAAACATACGTATACTTTAACATACATATGTAGAATATTACATACATACATAGAATATTACATACATACGTAGAATATTGCATACATAGGTAGAATATTACATTCCTACATACAAAGGTTTTCATATAGTACTAAGAATTCAATATTTTAGCATTTCATAAACAGAGTATTTCATGTACAGCTTCTTGATGGGAACATAAATATAATTGTCATATCTTCAGCATACATTCATTTATAATTCTAATTGTTTCATATTTCAAGTATTTGACAACAACAAAAACACTAGCTTGTACCATAAAAACTAAATTTACTGAATACGAGTATGAATATCATTTATCATAAAAAAAATTGCACATAAGATAATTAACTAGTAAGTGCTGAATTGGGTATCCGGAAAATCGCTCACACGGAAAATCGCTCCTACACTAATTTTGACAAGGCGGACAGTCGCTCCTACATAGTTTTGACAACCCGGACAGTCGCTCCTACATTATTTTGGCAACTCGGACAGTCGCTCCTATATTATTTTGACAATACGGACAGTCGCTCCTACATTATTTTGACACCACGTCCACTGTTTGCTACAATTAGATGCACCTATAATAAGCCGACAATTAAATTTACGTAACACTAAGCCGATTCAACATGAGCCGATCAATGTGATTTTAATTAATTAATTTACTAATTGACTAATTAACAAACAAGGTCACAGTTTGTCGACTCTTTAACTGTAATTTAGCAAACTGTGAAAACAAACTGTATCTATAGTAATGTCCCACACCTTCAAATTCACTTCCAACATGGAACTTCTAACGAACACACGCGCTCAGCCTGTGTAGGAGCGATTATCTTGGTTGTCAAAATAATGTAGGGGCGACAGTCCGGGTTGTCAAAATAACGTAGAGGCGACTGTCCGGGTTGTCAAAATAATGTAGGAGCGACTGTCCGACTTGTCAAAATAAGCGTAGGAGCGATTGTCCGTGGGAGCGATTGTCCGTAGTTCGCTGAATTGCATTGTTTAAAAAACTGATTATGCAGAGTTTATACAAAAATTACGTGATAAACATAATTTATATTATGTTTTATGATTAGGAATGGCGTC
The DNA here is from genome assembly GCA_007657795.1 of Dreissena rostriformis. Lineage (NCBI taxonomy): Eukaryota > Metazoa > Mollusca > Bivalvia > Myida > Dreissenidae > Dreissena > Dreissena rostriformis. The sequence continues at coordinate 65,131 of VMBQ01000959.1, read as the reverse complement.
ACCCCTGCACAATTGCACAGGTCCAAGTTTATTATATTATTTTGTTTCTAGTAAAGAACATTTTATAATAATTAAATACAAGCCAATACCAGAAAAAACGTATTTCTGAGGGAATAACAATATTTTGAAACTAATTCATGCAAAAATATTGTCTTCAGTTGTCATTTTCTCGAATGTAAACCCAATATTGTCTCCTCTCTCTATTAAAAAACTTTTAAGCACTAAAAAAGAAATCAAAATCGGAACAGCCGTTCACTTAGCGGCTTAATTTCAATAACTCTTCAGTTCTCATTAATGCACTTGTGCCATATGCAATAAAACATATGGTATTGTTAGCAATACCCTTACGGCATTTTAATATCATACGCAATAATGAGAACAGCTGTACGACACACCTGTTCAAAAAATTGTTAGCAATCCCCTTACAGCATTAGAGCCTCGCTCTGTGAAAAGGGGGTTTAACGCATTTGCATAAAGTATTGTCCAAGATTAGCCTGTGCAGTCTGCACAAGCGAATGAGGGACGACACTTTCCGCTTTTGTGATAACTTTTGTTTAAAGAAAGTCTCTTCTGAGCAAAAATCTAGTTAGGTGGCAAATCCCTGATTAGCCTGTGCGGATGGTACAGGCTTATCTCGGATGACACTTTACACACATGCATTAAACCCCCTTTTTATAGAGCAAGGCTCATTTTAATATCATACAAGATATAAATGAGCACAGCTGTAAGACACACCTGTTCAAAATATTTTCTGGGTTCTTGTAGCAGTTGATGAACAGAATTTGTGATTTCATGATTACAAGTAACTATACAGATGAGAATCTCTCAGCTAATGACATATGTTTTGCTAGCATTTTTAGAATACCTTTGGGAAAAGATTTCATTTCAAAACAGACGCATGCCAATTTAATATGACTGCATTTGTAATCAATCTCTATAGTCAAATTAACAGAAACTTGCATAGGAGCAAACAAATAATTATGACACAGTCTTTTTTCACTTTTTTTGTTTTATTTAACACCATGCAAGCTTATTTATTGTATGCTTTCCGCAGGTTCATATAGAGAAATATTAGTGAATTTAAACTGATCATTTACTGTTTCAAACAGTTAAAAATAACAGTGAAAATTATCGAGAATTTTCACTGTTTTACTGTTAAATGACATCATTTTTTGTACTTAAGGACATCATTATTCCAGCGAAATTTTACAGTTAAACTTTTTTACAATGCAAATAAACGCTGAAAAATGCATAAAATAAAAAAAAAATTGTTGAATTCGGTGGAAAATTGATTTTTTTAAAAATATATTTTCTATGATCACTCGTAATTTAAAATCGATATTCCACCGAATCCAACAAATATTCTCTATATATTTCTCATATTGTTTTAAATATTGTGTGGGTCAATTGACTTCTACTGTTAATCACCATCTGGAAGAAGTTATTTGTGCCTCATACTTTCCCATACATTGGGAAACACCATCTGTCAGTTGGTGATCAGAGACTTACACAAAGTGACTGTGTGATACCAGATTGTGCCCAGGAGATATACATTTAGGCCGGCTCTGTGAAAAGGGGTTTTAATAATATGTGTAAAGTGTCATCCTAGACTAGCCTGTGTGGTCCGCACAAGCTAATCAAGGACGACACTTTCTGCCTAAACTGTATTTTTGATAAGAAGAGACTTTCTTTAAATGCAAAATATCATATAAATCTGGGACGAAACTTTACACACATGCATTTAACCCCCTTTTCACAGAGCGCAACTCATTTATGGTATTATTTACATTATTATACCTTGTAATTCATGACCTTTGTTAAATTTTGAAAACAATCAAATAGCAGCATAGCTGCAAATTACTCAATAATCGATTTCACTTAATGATTGTATATTGGTTTCTTTTTATGATTGTGTAAATTTCAAATGTTAGCACTGTAATGAGTCAACCCTTGATTTGATAATTTAAATAATGTGTATTCATTTTCCATGTTTGGTAAATTGTTATTTGTTATAAAGAATAATACTGAAGCAATTTACCAAGAAGTAGTGTTGAAATGATATGTAATTAGCAAACAACCATATTTTGTAAGTTGAAAAACTGTTCTAACTTGAGTTAGATCAGTGTTGCCCCAAAAAGAAATTCCTTATCAATTCCATGAATAGCATGAAAACTATTCTAAATCCAACTAGAGCTTTGTTACAGATGTGACGAATACCCCCATATACCTCATTGAGACAGAATATTTTGCAAATGTTGTCTTCACAAAATAAGAAAAGGTAACATGATTCAGTCAATTTAATCATGTAAACATATTCGAACTTGACCTAGACCTCATCTAGATACAACTTCTAACCAAGTTTGGTGAGGATGAGATAAAGAGTATTTGAATTAGAGAGCGTACACCATGCTGAATGTGTAAAATGCACTAAGTGACCCATTGACCTAGTTTTCGGCCCGGCATGGCCCATGTTTGAACTTGGCCTGGAGATCATCTGGATAAAACTTCTGACCAAGTTTGGTGAAGAAAGCATGAAAAGTACTTGAAATAGGGAACACCATGCTGAATGTGTAAAACGCACTTAGTGACCCCGTGACCTAGTTTTTGGCCCAGCATGGCCCATGTTCGAACATGGCCTACAGATCATCAAGATAAAACTTCTGACCAAGTTTGGTGAAGAGCGGATGATAAGTACTTGAAATAGAGAGCGGACACCATACTGAATGTGTAAAACACATTATGTGACCCCGTGACCTAGTGTTTGACCCGACAAGGCCCATGGTCGAACTTGGCCTTAAGATCATCTAGATAAAACTTCTTACCATGTTTGGTGAAGATCAGATGAAAACTGCTTGAATTAGAGAGCGGACACCATGGTGAATGTTAAAAAACGCACTAAATGACCCCATGACCTAGTTTTTGGCCCAGCATGGCCCATATGTTCAAACTTGGACTAGAGATCATCTAGATAAAACTTCTGACCTAGTTTGGTGAAGATTGGATGAAAACTACTTGAATTAGAGAGTGGACAACATGCTGAATGTTTTAAACGCACTAAGTAACCCTGTGACCTAGTTTTTGACCCGGCATGACCCATATTCAAACTTTGCCTAGACATCATCTAGATACAACTTCTGACTTAGATTGGTGAAGATCGGATAAAAACAACTTGAATTAGAGAGCGGACACTTAATACGGACCGACCAACAGACAAGTTCACTTCTATATACCCCCCTAAACTTCGTTTGTGGGGTATAATTATGATTAAAATCTCCTTGATAGTTTATAATATTATTATATTTATGTTCTATTAAATATTCTAACCATATTTTGTAGCGAAATAAGACAAAATCTGTTAGATCTCAATAATGCCAAGTTAATACAACTTCCTGAACATTTTTGTAAAATAGAGTTGGAACAGTGTTGCGCTGATCCCTGGTATTGCTCTTAAATTGTTTTGAAATGAGCATCAGTTTGATTTACAAATTAGGAACACCTGACAAACATTACAATTATCCCATAACTGTCACTGTGCAGTTCTCTTCCTGGTTCCCAATAAGAGATTTGCTTCTCACTTTCCCCACTTAGTCTTACCTTATGGGAACCAGACAGACGTTGGGTGTCATTGGAGACGTGGGGTCAGTGTTCTCTAACATTGCATCACCATGCTGTAAGACAATGTCTTCCGCCTTCAATATTTCTGAAGGTTATTTACCTTGACAGACTGGTAGTATGCGGTAATAAGTATAAATTTATTAAACTGTTTTTAGAATTGCATAAAATCACCATTTGATAACAAAGTTTACACTAAAATTAATGTTTTAATTAATATATAGTAATGTGAGTAATAATAATTATAAATTCAATTAAGTAGTTTTTGCATTATGTAAACATTGTTTTGGCTAAGATAATTGAATTTTTATTAACAATTGTTATTATATCCTTAAAACACTGTTTCTTCTGCACTGGTCTTATTAACATCCCAAGGGCAATGCCATGTTTGAGCCTGGTAAGAAAATGTTTGAGTACAAGGAAGTCTTAAATCCCATGAGCATTAATTTTGTTGGCCGACTTTCCATAACAAAACTTTCACAATGCTGAGATCTCCCAGGTGTTATCTGTCTGGTTCCACAGGTGTGCTAGTTTCAGAGCCAAAATATTTTCATGTTGTAACAACAGCACATGCTATATGACCACACAGCATGCACTCAGAGATCCATGACTTCCTGTTTGGTGGGAGTGAAGGTCTGTTATTTACCGTACTCATTCTATTAATTTACTCTGATTTGGATAAAAGCTTGTTTTTAGGGGTCTGTTTTTATTTTGTTGAATATTTTATGTTCTTATCAGAATATTGAAAACGATTTTCAAAATATTTATTTGATTTTTTTTGCTATTGGTAAACCTGTTAGTATAATGAACAGAATGTTACAAACTTTAACTAGAAATGTGTCACAGATACTGATGACCCAACAACACATCCATCATATATTCTTCAGTCAACAAAAAGACCAAAGGGCCATAATTACGCCAAAACTGGTTGCAATCCAAACCTTGTATTTAAAGATAGAGGAGTTGAAAAAACAAACTTTTGGGACTACATATTCTACTGTTGAAAAACAGAAAAAGGGCCATAATTTTGCCAAAACTAGTTGCTGCAAAAATTCCTTTCTTAATTGTCATCTATACAATAAGGTCATTCAACTGTAAAAGTTTGAGCTAGATCTACCCAGTAGTACAAAAAGGAGTTGAAAACACAAGTTTAAGATGTGTGAAGCAGACAAAGTGCCATAATTCTTCCAAACACAAGCTTGGGGACGTACGGGTGGACAGAGAGATGGACTTCAATGTGCTATGTTTAATGCCTCCCATTCTGTGGAAGCAACTTTACAGTTAAAGTAAATTACTGTTTAATACATTTAATTTAATGACATTGGTTGTTAAATTAATGTGTTACAATAAAATTATACACTCAGTGAGAACTGTATTGAATTTAGTTTCAATGGCATGTAATATTAGAACATTTACGGTTACTCTGTCTTTGTACGGTAAATACAAATGTAGAAGACTGTCCTTGATTCCATAAAGATTGCGGCCATGTGACACCAATAGTGTCTTACACGTTTCAAACGGAACTTTACCAAGACCATATATGGACTTTTACTACAAGCCAATCAGAAGTGTTCCAGAAAGTTCTTCCTGGTCTGTATGTAGAACTGTTAAGGTTTGTATGACACACACAGTAGATAAAAACAAGATTTTTTTGGGTGTACTTATTTATCTTGGTAACTGTTATAACCGCCTCCAATTATTATGAATAAATATATATTTAAATACAATATTTTATTATACATACAGGGCTCAGCCTAGGTTCAAACTTGAGGGAGAAGTGACTTCTCCCTGAGCTGAAATTAGGGAGAAGTGAGGCCACTAGAAGAGAAGTGGTTACTGTTCGGCGTTTAATCAAATCTTCACTTGTTTTTATACCCCTCATTACACCAAGCCTATCATGAATGACAAACAAATAATATTTTCAAATTCAATAAATCCTTGTTGTTATCTGGTTTAACAAACCTTATCAAACGTTTGTTAAATCCAGTTAATGCTTTCTCCATTATTGAATCACCATTACTTGTAATTTGAATCGCCAGCTTTGAATTGAATGCGGGTTAAATGTTACAATATGTTCGCCATTTGCAATGTCGAAGGTCATGACGTAGCAATTTAATTCTACTCGGATAATGTATATCGAAATGTGTGTCCTCAATGTCTATTGTGTAGTATTAGGACTTGTTAGTATAAAAATGAACTGTGATTCCAGTTTATATAAGATGGGTGTTACTCGTTATTATCGGTGGATTAACAAACTGACAAAACTCGCTGGACTTTTACAGTAGTGGAGAACTATGTAATTAATAGACCTTTGATCAATTTAGTTTTTCTTTATTAATTTTTCAGCATTACAGCATGCGCAAAGAGGTTGCGGGATTTAAAATAAAAGTTGTTTACGTATGGATAGATAAATGTCTGACAAAATAAATTGCACATCGACTGGGTTATAAGAGTTTTGAAACACAAAACAAGTAAACAGTAGAACATACTAGAATAAATCGTATTCATATTTCCTGTCGGGAATGTGTTGCGCGTGTAAACTTTTTTGTGCGTAAATACATGTCTATAACGACGTCATTTCATCGCTCATGTAAACTACTGCATATGTATAAATAATGCGCGCATTCTCATAGGTTACTATCGATGTTAGTGTACCGCTTAACTCCGCCTGCAAGGCGTGTACTAATTGCGCTTGCAGAACAGAGAACTATCAAAACTGTCGGCGAAATGACACTCCCTTTGATCTAAACCGTTATTGTTTGGAGTAAATGCCCATGTATGCTAGTTGCCCCGATAAGCTTTCACAGCAGGCGATCTTTTGCTGTGATAATAAACTGATAATATAACAAGCGTCATCGGTGACTTTATGACATGTGAAAATATAGAATTTAAAGAGGGAAAAGTTGAGAGAAAAAACGTTGATGTTGTAAAAAAAGAAGGCAAAGTCAACTTCTCCTTCATGTCATTAAAGGGCGACATAATTATGTCCAGGGCGAAGTAATCACCCATGTCGCCCTCACGGCTGAGCCCTGACATAAGTATATTTTAGAACATATTTCATAAAAAGACCATTGTCAATTTTTGTAGAAATGCATATTTTCAGTCTATTTTTGTTTGTTTTCTTAATATATGATGTTTAATCATTTAAATGATTGGTTTCTTATTTGTAAAGATGTTCCATTTCTGTCTAGATGAAATAGCAATAATAGACGTGTGCAATCTCTTCAGTGGAGACATAATTAACATCAGACAGTAATAATAATGACATATGATTACAAAATCAACATTTTGTAAAGGTTGCCATGCAGTATAGCTCCAGTATATTAATTTCATTGGAGAATACTGTATACCAACACAAATCATAATATTAAATCGTGATTAATACCAAAGAAGCAACAAATTCAAGAAGTCCTATATATCTCACGAAGACAGTAATAGGCCGACAGTTGTGACCCCATATGAGCCCACATGTTGTCAACCAGCAGTTCTGTGGAAACAAATTACCAAGAGTGCCTAAGCCAGCTGTCCTGCCCCATTTGGGAAGGAACTGGAAAAATCCAATTATGGAATTCCATGTCAGAGGGTGTTTTTGTACCAAAGCCTGCCAAATCATATATTGCATGACAGAGAAATGAAACGAAGTAAATATTAATATGAAGAAGTGAAACTCCAGAAGCTGCAGCAGTATTGCAGTTTTATCATACACACCTTTGTGGTCCTTTATTTATGGCAAGGAACCAATTGCCAAAACTGTACAGTACGGCACAAAACGAAACAACATATACACATAGTAGAATAAAGCTGGGGTCACCGCCTTGGAACGGTTAAAGTGATATAAGACGCATCTAACAGTATAAAGGTGTCTATCGCAACCGTTGTTTATTTTTGGTGTTTTCACTTCATATACACTTATATTTGTTAATGCAGCATCAACATACTAAAACAATATCCCGGAAAGAGAAAAATAATGCATTTGAATATCAACCATACTTTCGTTTTGACGTATTTTTGTGGTTAGTTCAAAATCTGGGACACACCGCGAAAACATATGACAATTCTGAAATTATGAATACATTTACCTTCGTGTCTCTGTCAACCACATCTTTGGCCATACTTCTTCAAAGTTATATGTTATAAATGAGGTGTCAGTAAAGTGACTTTATGAGAAAGACTCAAATCGTATCGCTTTCGTAAATACGCGGCAGTTCCGCTCGGCTAGTTAAGCTTACAGGACTGGGCTAGTCACGTAAAATATCGAATATAATATATATTTTTATAAACAACTGGTAGCAAGATGAGTTGCAGATAATTGGTCAGTTACCACATTTTAACTAACTCTTTTGAACTGTTAATTCTTTTCAGCTCAATTCAACAGTGAAAAATGCGTCTAATATCACTTTATTACCACAGAAATAGTATGTCACATGTAACTTATGAACAAAGAATTATATGTGTGGTCAGTATAAATATACATGTATATAATTCATAGCTGTTCAATTCTTTAGGTTGTTGTTTTATTCATCATCAATCTTATAAAAAGTGAGTGCATACTGTAAAGATTTAACATTTCTTCTTCAGTACAGGATGCCACTTGCATTAAATAAGTATTTAAATGTATACCAGTATTTTTGGGGGAAGTATTAACCCAATCGAGGATAATCTGGGAAATTTTATTCAGCAAAGAACCAAAAATTTACTTGAAATTAAAGAAACTTATGATATGCGCTCAAAAAATGTACTTGAAATTAAGGAAACTTATGATATGCGGCAAAACAATGTACTTGAAATTAAATAAACTTATATGATATGCGCCCCAAAAATGTACTTGAAATTACGTAAACTGATGATGTGCGCCAAAAAAAAAGTACTTGAGATTACAGAAATTTATGATATGCGCCAAAAAAAGTACTTGAAATTAAAGAAACTTATGATATGCTTCAAAACCAAGAAATGCTATCTTAATATTATCAATGAAAGGGCGCTGTATTCAGCCATACTGGAGAGTATCTCGTCAATACAAATGCAGGATAATTCAGCAGACGGCTGCCAGACCCAGCCCTCTGTTTGACAATTTGCATAACCAAAGGACCTGTACATTATCAGCAAGCTTCCAGTGAAACTGATCAGACTGGGTTGTGGGAACACTGTGATGTGAACCAGACCACTATCTTCCAAATTAATCCTCTTTGTTTAAGGTGGTTGTCCTGGGCGATATGTGCAAATAGGCGGAGACAGTGTCCAGATGCGGACTGGTTCTAAGCATATTGCACTCCACTGACTGGTTATTATTCATATATTTGTATCAAATATAGGCCTTTGACTGAATGTTTAAGATGCGCTTTTCCTCGGGCAACAACAATTATTGTCCGACTTACATTGATAAAAGGACACGCTCATGGATTGGAAAAAAGACAATTTTCAAACAAGTTGTCATAGAATCCAAAAAATTAAGTATTCTAATACTTATATTTGAACAAGCAAAATATAACACTGGTGACAAAGCGAAAAAATATTGTGTCATTGGATAAATAGATAAAATTATAAAGCGTTTTCATCAATAATTTAGATAATACATAATTATATCACTATTTAAGCATTTAAAATACGCTTGAAGTTTTGAATGGCCTAGAAGTACAATTTTTTTTTAAGGACACAGGTGTTAAACGCAGCATATTCAATATTTGATACATGTTTTTTAAATTGAAAGAAAGGCTCCAGGTGTGAACAAAAGACATGATTATGTGTTTATTATACACATGAGGGTACTATAATGACATAATACAAACTAGAAATGTATCCCAGACACTGTTGCACCCACTTACATGTAACATGCTTGGACAAAGGGCCATAATTCTGCCAAAACTCTTCACAGCCAAATTTATTTTGTATTTGATCCTCTTCACATTAAGATCTTTAAACTGTGGAAGTGTTTGCGAGACCCACCTGGTAGTTAAATAAGATAAAAAAAACACTTTTGGGTATATTTATAATATACATTCTATAGTGGAAAATCAGCCAAAATTCCTTTCTTTACGATCATCTACACATAAAGGTCATTAAACTGTGGAAGTTTTAGCAAGATCCACCTCGTAGTTAAAGTGGAAGACAGCGACAGAATGAATACAATTCACAACAAAGTCTTTTATAATTCAGTGTATTTGGTATAATAAATACGAAGTTGTTAAATTTCACACAGTCTTCAATTTATACAATTTCAAGGTTTGCAATTTATGGATTCGGCAAAAAGTCTAAATGTTTTGATAAAAGCCATCCTTCAAATCAAGCCGAATCTGATCTATACAAAATCTGACTCTTTTTTTTTATACTAAATGTTTGCCCATGGATCTGATAGTTAAAACAAACCTGTTGATCATGGAAATGGCCCACTTTGATGATCGACTTTGTAATCTTTATCTGGATCTTTAATATATTATTATATAAAAATATTCATAGGTCGATATATTTTTATAGACCATATTATTCGGTTTTCTTTATTGGATTTAGTACTCTGACCGCTGTTATGTATGGTCTTTAAGATTCCGACAATGGGGTTTAAAGGGACTGTCAACCATGAATGACTAAAAAAGAAAAGTTCTAAAAAAACGTATTTTTTTACAATTATTAATTTGTATAGTCCGTTTCATTTCATTATACAAAACTGTTTGACATTTGAAATCTGTTATAGAAAAATGTCTTACATTTGAAATCTGCTATACATCAATGTCTAACATTTAAAATATTTGTCACCCATTTTTAATCTACTTATCAATGTATTATGTTACAAAGCTTGGGAACATACGTTTGTACAGTGCACATACAGACAGACAGATAGATAAGTGCAATCCTTAATTTCTCCCAATCTGAGAGAAAATAAAAAACCCTTTTCTGTCTATTGTTTGATGATGTTTCAATTCATAAATTGAACCAGTCCAAAACAGGCCCTAGACTGGTGTATTTTTCTGCACGTGACAGCCACTGTGAGCTTCTTATAGAGCGATGGCCACAGGAAGCCATGGAATACTTCTTCCCTCTAGATTATCAACTCTGCCTGTGAAATGTGTACCAGTGTTCTGGACAGTTGAATAGCTTTGCAGTCAAACGCACTACATCTATGGCTAAAGACATGTCAGGTACAGAGTGCCTTAAGGTGCTAAAAGACTTAACAAGTTTCTTTGGATCTGTTTTCAAAGGTTGTGTTTTACTGCTGCTATTTTCATAACTATCAGTTTTCTTTCATGGCCAGTTCTTTCATCTTTATGAAAGAACACTATTTTAAGAACAGAGATTCTTAAATAGAAAATAAAACCATTAAGTACAAAACAGGAATGTTCATCCCAGAAAAAGACAATATACATAAATTATGAATAAACATTTGGTACACCAAGGTAAAGTGACAATCTGAAGGAAAGCCATCTGAAGCTAGGACATATTAAACTATAAATGCGCCCCAATACTCACCAAGAAATCCATTGTTGCAAAGCACCAATGGGTTGCCATTTAAGTTTATTTTGCAGTGGAAGAAATACAATACTAGGCGTGAACTTTGCCTCTTGGTATTACTCATTTCATGTTGGGTGGTGGGGCTGCAAAACTCAGTCATATGCATTCATGATCATGGAAAACATACTACATAATAATAGGGGCTGGGCAACTTCTGCTCCAATTTAAACAAAAAAAAACTTGAAAAAAAGACGTTCGCAACAAGTTAAATAAAGGCAATTAGAATCGATCCATGTATTGGGTTTACGCTTTTTAACCTGGCACTGACTTTTATGCATGAATATATTAAAGTACTGTAACAAAGAATAATAAGTTTCCATTCTTGAAGCAATTTTGATCGATTCAACAAACCTCACTCAGTTAACTCTTTCAGTGCTGGAACCAAATTTTGAAGGCCTTTGCAAACTGTTTGCTATTCTGATAGTATTCTTTGAAAAAAAATCGAAGAAAATGCTAATTTTAGAAATTCAGCAGACAACATTTTAGCAGACGACAAATTTCCCAGCATGCAAAGGGTTAACTGTTATGGTCTCATTAAACTCATGCAAAACTTGCAAAATCAAAACCAAATGCAAAAATACGAAACAATTCATGCATTAAATTTATGCTAACTGTGTTCACCAGTGCAAGGTCAATGTTGTCGAGCTAAACTTAATAAATTGAATCAAAGTCACTCTTTATTGGTGGAATTCATTGTAACGTTCCTAAAAAGTTTGTAAAAAGTTTGCAAAAAGAACATTTTAATGTATTTGAACGTATTTAAATTGTTTTAAAACATCGTACTCATTATTGGTTAATTAAATGAATTATTTGGAAAGACAGCCATTTTTGAACTGTGTAAGAATTTATGAACTGCGTAAGGATTATTCAGGTACAGGCCCTTGACAACAAAACGCAAGTAAAAAACAAAACACCACGCTGATTTACTCAAAACACCATGGTGATTTACTAACATTTTACAAACTTTTTTTTCATTAAAATTGCATCATATCTTTTTTATGATTTATCCCTTCCTGTGCGAGTAAGCTCTTCCAAAAATGCGATCTAACAAAAAGGCAAGAATGATCAATGCTAGATATGAACAATATTTAATGGGTAAACACACATTTTTGTTTTTTGTGTATGCCTTATTGACATGTTGATTCTATTTCTGAAATTCCAGCACAGCTGGATTTTGTTTCTGGAGAGTATGAAGATTACATTATGAAGTACAATGCTTCCATAACCCAATATTTTCAAGAATCTGAATGAGTCGAGCCATCTGCCCACAGCCCTCGGCCATTATTGAGCCCAATTATTACAAATTATTGACATCGTTTTGTCTAATGCAGGCCTTGAAATAATAGAGGCAAGTTCGATATAATATTGTGTTTCTTTGGCAAACATTATTATTTTTAAATGTGTTTGCTCTGGGACAATTATGGTGCTTGGAACACTGGCAGAGCAAACAGGTTCTTCACTATCCCCTGGCGACGCCCAGTCCTTCTTGAGCAACAGGAACATGGAATATTTACATAAATATTGGAACATTTTTTTATCAAGGGTGCAACATTTCTATGTCAGACACAATAGAAAATGCTCAGTGTGTGATGTATTTGTAACTGTTGCTATAGATTTTTATGTAGAACATTATATAACAGCTATTGCCATATACTGTCAAATGCATTGGTTAATTTTTTCTCGAACTGTAAATTGAAACTATTTATTGTGTTTATACTTGTGATTCTTTGGGAAAATTAGTTCAACTCTGTCTTTTTTTACCAAATAATGTTCTTTAATTTAATAAACTGAGCCATACCAGGCTACATCTGCATTTAAGCAACCTACCCACAACATTTCAGCACAATTCCTCAATCCAAAATCATGGTATTCAAAGGAAACTGGATCAAAATGCAATGCTAAGGTAGTTATGTATTTCACATGTTGGTCAAGGTTGGTCTATGCAAATTGAAGTTATTGACTGGCAAACCCCATTCAACACTGCCTCCAGTTTCACCGCCTCCGCCCATTATTGTGCTGTAGAAAACTTCATTTCCTGTTTATTTGCTTTTTGACATTAATATACAATTGTTTTGTTGAGAATCATAAAGTAAATGAAGTCAATTGTTTAAAAAAAACTTTGAACAAGAAATGTGTCCACACGACACGGATGCCCCCGACTGTAACTTTGTCACTACATAAAAGCATAACTGTGTAAATGTTTTTGAGAAGTGCGAAAAGTATGTGCTGCAAGTTTGGTGAAGATCGGATGAAAACTACTTCAATTAGAGAGCGGAAACCATGCTAAATCCTTTAAATGCACTAAGTGACCCCTGACTTTGTTTTTGATCTGGCATGACCCATATTTGAACTTGGCCTAGATTTTGTCTAGATACAACTTCTAAGTAAGTTTGTTGAAGATCGAATGAAAACTATATGAATTAGAGAGCGGACACGAAGAGTGTGATGGACACACCATGCTAAATCCTTAAAATGCACTAAGTGAACCCGTGACATAGTTTTTGACCTGACATGACCCATATTCGAACTTGACCTAGACACAACTTCTGACCAAATTTGGTGGAGACCGGATGAAAACTACTTCAAATAGAGAGCTGACACCATGCTAAATCCTTAAAATGCACTAAGTGACCCCATGACCTAGTTTTTGACCCGGCATGACCCATATTCGAACTAGACCTAGATATTGTCTGGATACAACTTCTGACCAAGTTTGGTAAAGATCGAATGAAAACTATTTGAATTACAGAGCGGACACGAAAAGTGTGACAGACCGACAGCCTGACGGCCTGACCGCCTGACGGACAGTGCGAAAACTATATACCCCCTTTTCTTTGAAAGGGGGCATAAAAAGCATATTAAGGGGAAATATGTCAGTAAAAAGTGAACATTCTTCTGCATCAATTTACATTTATCCCTACTGAATACGAAACTCAGTGAAAAGAAGTTCATTAAAACAAATATTTCTTACAACAATTCCCTTATAATTAACTTTGTTTTGTGTCTTTTCTAAACAACAGTCATTGTTTGCTTTCTGAGTTTAGATCTTTGTTTTCGCATCAAATTTTCTGGTTACTGATTTCAATAATAAAATTTTTAGTAAACAACATATAATGCTTTAGTTTTTTAGAAATTTTGAAAACAAGCTGATTTTTTTCTGTCAATTTATTATTTATTTATAAATTTCAAGAATCAATCATCCTAGTATTCTAAGCATTACAAGACAAACTTTCCTATATTCAAGATCCACGTAATGTAAATCTTTATGAATCACTAAGGAAATCTCATAATAAAACGCACAGCATACAAGGCTCTCAAAAATGTAATCGCACATATACACAGAATGTCACCAAAGTCTGTTGCACACATTCAAATCATACCATTGTTTTACGCACAGATAGTATTGATGCATGGTGCCAGATTGTGATGGTCAGTACATAATATTTTCTGCTTATTTACTCCATTTGTTCATAATTACCAAAATGGACTCATGTTAAGCAATGTTAAGCAATATGTAGTCTTATCCCAGGAAGAATGAGTATGCATTTTTGGTCAAGGCACTTTTTATGCATATTCAAGTAGGTGGATGCCTGAAGTTGGCACAATGCTGGTAACCATGGAAACCAAAGTGTCAACAAGAACGGTTTGTTTTTAGACATAGAAACCACAATTAAACCAGAACTCCGCAAGTTGGATGTTTCGCCTGACGGTAATGGGTTAACCAAGAAATTGGCCCATTTCAATAAGTCTGAGTCCAAAATAAGGTCAAGGTCAAAATGAGATTGGGTGATGCTGGTGTGTGCAGGTTGATGAGAGACAACATCCATGCAAGTATCAAAGCTCTGTAGCAAGCGGTATTGATGTCAGACGAAAGGGTCAAAATTGGTTAACCAAGATTTTCGTACGGACAGACATACAGGACAAACGCTATATGCATCCTGCATCGTAGATGCCGGGGGCATAAGAAAAAAATAAATAAAAAAATGTTTAAAGTAAAGCTGAAGACATAGTACTTATGTACCTTTTTTGGGTTGCGGTCGCAGATTTCAAAATCTAAACGCGGACCCTAAGTTCAAGGTCAAGGTCACAGGGGTCAAAACTTTTATGCGCATTGAAAGGTCTTGTCAAGATACACATGCATACCAAATATGAAAGCAATATCTGAAGGTACACAGAGGTTATGAGCTTTTTTTGAATCGCGGTCGCGGATTTCGAAACCTGAACGCGGACCCAAAAGTTCATGCGCATGGATAGGTGTTGTCAAGATACACATGCGTACCAAATATAAAAGCAATATCTGAAGGGACACAGTAGGTATGAGCCTTTTTCGAATCACAGTCGCAGATTTCGAAACCTGAACGCTGACCTCAAGTTCAAGGTCAAGGTCACAGGGGTCAAAAATTGTATGCGCATAAAAAGGTGTTATCCCGATACACATGCATAGCAAATATGAAAGCAATATCTGAAGTGACACAGTAGTAATGAGCCTTTTTCGAATCGCGGTCGCAGATTTCGAAACCTGAAAGCTGACCTCCAGTTCAAGGTCACAGGGGTAAAAAATTGTATGCGCATGGAAAGGTCTTGTCCAGATACACATGCGTACCAAATATGAAAGCAATATCTGAAGGGACACAGTAGGTATGAGCTTTGAATCGCGGTCGCAGATTTTGAAACCTGAACGCTGACCTCAAGGTCAAGGTCACAGGGGTCCATCATTTTTAGCGAATGGAATGGTGTTGTCCAGATACATATGCGTACCAAATATGAAATCAATATCTCAAGGGACACAGAAGTAATGAGCCTTTTTCAAAAGGCGGTCGCCGACACCGCCAACGCAAGTAACACCTATATGTCCCCTGACCATAGTCAGGCGACACAAAAATATGTTTTGCGTTTGTTGCAAAACTGTTGTATCTGTTTAACAGTTAACAAGTTGCCCTTATCCTGGTTTTAAGTTCAACCTGGTCCCTCATGATCAATATTCAAACTCTTAACCACTCCGCTGTTCCATCATGTTCTAACTAGGCTATAGTTTTTTTGTCATCAACGACCTATCGTTAGAAATTAAAAAGCAACAACAACTTATTTTTCAATTTCAACCACTGTTTATTAATAAATGATAACTTACAAATTACAAAAGTCCTTGTTAAGTGTTTGCCTAAACAGGCTTTCTAGCTCAGTTAGTAGAGTCCTGCACTACAAATCCAAGGATTCGAGGTCCAAGTCCCGGCCTGGCCACAAAACGTGTGGGGGGATTTGTCATGATTTCCTTTTTAAATTCTACGGCCATCCTCCCCATACTTCAAATTCCAGTAGAGCAGTTGTCAGTAAATGGCATAAGGCTAATCAGGTAAGACATTTTCAGCCTTGTTGGAATATATTTTTTTTCAATGGAAGTGTCTTCTAAACAAAAATGTCTAGATGATTGTACAGGCAAATCTGAGACGACACTTTACGAACATGCATTTGGCCCCGTTTTCCCAGAGCAATGCTCAAATGTTATTTTATACAAAGGGCAATATAGCAATTGCGGAACCTTGACAACATACACTGTAGCACAGGGAAATAATAATTCAGTAAAAATTGACAAAAAAGCGTGCTTAATGGAGGAGTTGGGAACAGAATCTTTTTATAAACATTTTTTAATGAAGGGCAATAACCTCCTAAAAAATTACGTGATGGCGAAACCTTGACAATAAGTGCTTTAAAAATTGGAGATTATCATTCTGTTTTTTGAAAATCACATGCAAAATAAGGAAGAATTGAATAAAAAAGATTTACGTGTATTTTTAAACAAACAGCAGAAACTCCTTTAAAAATAACTAAATCGTGAAACCTCAATTGAACAAGAAACCGTCGGAGACGGGTGATGCTCCCCAAAGTTTTTTTTTGTCACAATATTGCACTATATATTCAGATAAAAGGAAACATCTTGAGTGGCATAACTTTGGACAAAACAAGAATTGCACTATATGTACAGTTTATAGAAAATTTCAAAGGGCCATTACTCTGTGAAAAATCCTCCGACCAAAGCCGGCTGATAAAATGCACATCTCCTGTTGGTAGTGAAGCTTCCCATAAAGTTTCATTGAATTCCGGTAATAAGTTGCTGAGAAATAGCTCGGACAAGAATTGCCCTATATGTACAATGGAAAATTTCAAAGGGCCATAACTCTGTGAAAAATCATCCGACCAGAACCGGCTGATAATATGCACATCTCCTCTTGGGAGTGAAGCTTCCCATAAAGTTTCATTGAATTCCGGTCATTAGTTGCTGAGAAATAGCCCGGACAAGAATTGCACTATATGTACAGTTAATGGAAAATTTCAAAGGGTCATAACTCTGTGAAAAATCATCTGACTAGAACCCGCTGATAATATGCACATCTCCTCTTGGTAGTGAAGCTTCCCATAAAGTTTCATTGAATTCCGGTCATTAGTTGCTGAGAAATAGCCCGGACAAGAATTGCACTATATGTACAGTTAATGGAAAATTTCAAAGGGCCATAACTCTGTGAAAAATCATCCGACCAGAACCGGCTGATAATATGCACATCTCCTCTTGGTAGTGAAGCTTCCCTTAAAGTTTCATTGAATTCCGGTCATTAGTTGCTGAGAAATAGCCCGGACAAGAATTGCACTATATGTACAGTTAATGTAAAATTTCAAAGGGCCATAACTCTGTGAAAAATCATCTGACCAGAACAGGCTGATAATATGCACATCTCCTCTTGGTAGTGAAGCTTCCCATAAAGTTTCATTGAATTCCGGTCATTAGTTGCTGAGAAATAGCCCGGACAAAAATTGTGTACGGATGGACACACGGATGCACGGATGGACGGACGGACAGAGGAAGCAGCGACTATATGCTCCCCCCCAAAATTTTTTGGGGGGAGCATAAAAACATAAATGCGCTGAAGCACTTAGAGACAATCATTCTGTGAAAGTGTGACCAATATCGCATGAAGAATATGGGACGAATTGCAGCAGAAGAGTGTAATTGTCCAAAGCACGCAAGCACGGAGACGGAATAATATAATGACGCCCACTATTTCTGTACACTTAGCCTTTTGACGTGAGACAATAAAACAAGTTTCACTGTGAAAATGTATTTATTAGAACTTAAATTAAAATTTGCTTTATAACAATGTAATCAAATAAAACAAGGGCGTGGTGCAGGTCCAAGAAGACAGAGTGAGACCTTGCGGGGTGGAGGGCAGAGTGCTGCGCTCTGCTATTTATGCTTAGCTGGAGTTCTACTTAGCATGGTACTGTGTTTGTTTCAACCCCCATATGTAATTATCCCTTTGAGCGCTGGAACCGGATTTTGAAGGCCTTTGCAAACAGTTTGGATCCAGATGAGACGCCACAAACGTGGCGTCTCATCAGGATCCAAACTGTTTGCTATTCTGATAGTATTCTTTGAAAAAAAATCGAAGAAAATGCTTATTTTAGAAATTCAGCAGACGACATTTTAGCAGACGACAAATATCCCAGCATGCAGAGGGTTAAATTACATTTTCAATTATGTATGATTAAAGCAATATTAAGTAAACAAAACTCAAAGAATTGAAATAAGACCTACGCTAAGTACAGGCAAGTACATAAATCAATGAATGAAATCTATTTTTTTGTATTGGTCTTACAAACAGATCTTTTTGAAATGTCTACATTTAAGTTCTTTGTCTGTATTATTTTATTTTAGGAATATGTGAAGAAAAACGAGTACCGGTAAATAAGTTTTTGTCAATTTAAAAAATAAGTCAATGTATCAATCTTTGAACAGCAGGACCCATGCAATACTTATGTATCAAAATTAATGTATGCATGGCAACATAAAAATATTGTCAAGATAGACATTATGACCAAGTTTCAGTCATGTTTGAGTCATAAATGTTTCCCCTAGAATGGTAGGATATTTTCTTTTTAGATTTGACCTGGTGACCTAATTTTTTACATACATGTGACTAAGATTAAAACTTGGCCTAGATATTGTCAAGATAAATAATCTGACAAATTTTCAACAAGATTGACAAAAAAAGGGAAAAACTTTTGTCGTTGTTTTCGTAGACCTATACAAAAAAAATCACATGCACAACTTCATATCATAAAGAACAACAGGCAGGCAGGCAGGCAAGGCAGGCAGGCAGGCAGGCAGGCAGCCAAGCAGGCAGGCAGCCAGGTAGCCAGGGTTATTCCAGTACACCCACTTTACTTCCAATCAGGATATAATAATGTCACAGAAATTCTAAGACAGTGTGGTAGGATAAAAATGGCACATGCACAACTTCATATCATAAGGTACAATGATTGCTAGTTTGAATAATTTTTGTTAACAGACAGACAGAAGTCCATGGTGATTCGACCATGTTGCTGCTTTGTATGTACACTCAAGTAATGGCTTTGACCTTTAACCTTTGAATTTGATTTATTCTGAAATTATGCTTTTTTTTAGAAAACACTCATATTGATGACCAAGTTAATAGTCAGAGCAAAAAAGCAAAAATATTGACCTTAAATGTGACCTTCAACTTTGAAAAACTCACCTCTTATTCGTGACAAGTTTGTAAAATCTACAAAGAAATAGCATTTTTTGCATTTTTTGTCTGAAGTTTAATTATGTCATGGTAAGTGAGGTGGCTGCAGTCATGGTAGTGGGTCAATTGGAATTGTCATAATTGTGGCCTGTTCTGAGAAAACTGGGCAAAATGCTTGTGCGTAAATTGTCATCCCAGATAAGCCTGTGCAGTCCGCACAGGCTAATCAGGGATGACAATTTCCGCTTTAATGGAATTTTTCATTTAAAGGATGTCTCTTCTCAGCGAAAATCCAGTTTAGGCGGAAAGTGTCGTCCCTGATTAGCCTGTGCGGACTGCACAGGCTAATCTGGGATGACACTTTACGCACAAGCATTTTGCCCAGTTTTCTCAGAACACGCCACATTTATCAGCTACTGTTACTACCGTATACACATAAGATTCCCTGTTTTGTAGAAAACAGTGTAGGTGCGAGATGAGAAATATGAAATGAAATTATGGTACAAAGAATAAACTCTATATTCATGAATTGGACGAGTTAAGACTTAATAGGGCATGAAACTTATTCTTGAAAATAACCTTAAGCAATATTATCAAAAACAAGAGGACCATGATGGCCCTGTATCGCTCCACTGTTTTTTTATGCGAAAAAAGCGTGCAATGCGCATGGGTTGACATGTACTCAAGCATGTGACTTTCTCTTTATATCCCATGGCGCATGCACTGGGCGCTTAAAGTTGGAAGGGTGAGCATTTTTATATATGGAAAACGTTACTCAAATATATATATTTGTTTTTGTGTCATAAGACACTTCTTTCTAAAAAAAATATTATTATTATTTATTTTTATTTTTTTTGGGGGGGGGGGGCAGTGGAGACGCTAATGGCAAATAGTGGGTTGGAAGAGCTG